>VUQH01082719.1:0-18099 GCA_015106775.1 Etroplus canarensis
AGGAACTCGGCTTTGGTAGTGACGTGTTGATGACGCGATCAGCGGGTGGAGTCCAAAACCATTTACTGACCGAAGACAGATGGACAGGCGCTCTGCAGCTGGAATAGAGCGCTTGTAGTTGGTGTCCTGTCGCGTAATCCGCGGACCAATGCGGGACAGCAAGTTATCAAACTGGGCCACAGAGAGACGGAAGTACCGCTGAAAGCGGTCGTCATCCAGACGCAGCACCTGGAGTAAATGGTGAAACTCACCGTACTGGAAGCGTCTCTGAATTATATCGTGAACCCAGACACAGCGACGTGCTTGCCGGCGCCTTTGTAGAGCTCTCCAAAACAAATAAACCCAAGCTACTCCCAACATCATCCATGTCTTCCATGATGTAGCAATGAGGCCAAGGTTGGAGGTAGCTCCTCCCACACGCAAATTCGCGTGTGGTCACACTTTTGGACACGCAAATAGGGGCGAATTCACCGCGCGGTCAAACAGAAGCGGTGGAGGTGAATTTGCCGCGCGAATCGCGTTCGGTGTGGACGTACCTTAAGGCAGTATATTGTATTAAGCAACAACTGTAAGTGTGAAACATAAGCTAGATTGTATGCTTTCGGATTTGTTGAATTTACAACATTATTTACTAATGACTAATTGCACATAAAACAGTAACAGGACAGCATGCACTTTTTTTTCCATTAGCCCACACAATGGCCAAAGGGACGAGCTTTCAAAGAAATAAAGTAAGGCTATTTTAAAACAAACAGATACAGCCTCTCTAAAAAATACCACAAAACTTTACATTTTGCATATTTTTTACAAAATAATTTGCCCTGATTCAGGGGCACCTTCACGGCACTCTTGATTTTCCATACAATAAAACAATTTAGACCACAAAGCTCTTGTTGAGCTTCAGCAGCAGAATGCCAGCCCCTCCTCGTCTTTTCAGTCCTTATGTTTTGCGAAAAACACAAAACAAAGATGAGGAATAAGACAAATGTGGCTGAACCGCGTTCTCGCTTCGCTTATGTGGACTATGTAATGTTGTGCACTAAATCGTTGTGAACATTAGACTGAAAAACACCAATCATTCAATAGAAATGATCGGCCCTACCTGGTCACATTGCCACTAGTTAGAAAGTTTTCACTGTGGGCTGACAGGTGGTCTGAAGTTTATCTGGCTAGCTATTCCACTATAGCAAGCAGAGAGCAAAATATGCCACATCAGCAAAGTTTTTATCCTCAGGTCAAAGGTCACTGTGTCAATAGCAGACAGATGAGAAAGTTTATCATCAGGACGGAATTTGAGTGATTAAGGCAGAACACTAAGTTCAAGAATTTCGGACTGTACCGAAGAACGTTTTTTTAAGGAAAATATGTAACGTGGCCTAGCCTGCTAAATATACAGTGACCTCCACTGAGCAGTAGTTGCACTGAAGCAAAGATTCTGCGACTTATTCAAGTTACCCGATGAATCTTTGCAGCCCTATAGTCAACAAAGCCAGGCCCCTAACTTTATTGATAAACTTTAACAGGTGAGTTATATATATTTTTTTAAAAATCACTGTCCATAGAGTTGTTACAACTGGGTAAATAAGTTATAGAGACCAAAATCATATTTTGTACTAGGCTGTAAACATGATAATATCTGCTGCAAAAGTTCAGTATTTTAACATAAGGGTCTATGGGGATTGACTCATGTTTGGTGCCACAGCCTCAAATGGCCACTAGAGGAACTGCAGTCAATGGCAATTGCTGCACTGGCTGCCACTATCTTAACAATTTGGACTGTTGGTCAAAAGAATGCAACTTCACAGCGTTATTTTGGAAATTTAAAAAAATTTATATTTTTTTAAACAAAATAAGTAAATTCATTAATATTAACATTAATAGGTATCTAAAGTAGGAAACAAACTAGGAAGAACACAGAACAAGAGGAAGCCTAAACATTTCAGGGAATGGGAATCTTCTGTAGCTGACCTCTGACCTCATTCTAATAGTCCACTATTTGTGTTTTTTCTTCTTTTGATCTTTCAAACATTATCAAACCTTTACTTCAAAAGTGAGACAGAACACATTTTGTTCCCTCCACAGATTGCCAAGGTCCTTAACAGCAAGGTAACACGCGTGCAAAGACTACAAAAACAACACTACCTTTACTAATCCCTCCACATGCACACACAGGTTGTTACCTCCCTTCACCTCAGTGACAAAAGCTGAAACTGGAAACTGGAGCCCGGCCAAGGAAGTGACCTGACGATAAAAGGGACCTGACATTCAAGTTACTCATTACACCTGTGGGAACATTTGTTTGTTCTTGTGAGCTACTTCCCCCATGAAATGAAAGCTCCACAAGGTTTACAGATAGTTCAGTAATGAGATAGTACATCATATACTGAAACTGAAATGCCACAGCCCTGCTTGACAAAACAGCCTGTTTAAGGTCTAACAAGTGCTCAGATATTTCGCTGATAAAACCCAGCACTTACTGACTAGGAATGCATACTATCTCCCTGCGCCATCCTTCAAAGCAAAGACCAGTTTTATAGCTTTAATCATTCACTAACGATGAGGTGCCAATTACCCAGACGAACATCAGTAGCTCATATTCTGCAGCCAGCAGGGCCGATCTGTTTCCTGTGTGTTTTCAGTTTTTCTACCAAGGAACAAAAAAGCAATACAGCTTCAGCATCATAAATTTTAACCTTGATAATAACACACCTCGTGTTAAAGTGGGGCTCAAACTCATAACCAATTAAATCTAAAAAGAGGGAATTTTAAGGCTGGAGTTTCATCATCTCCTCAATAGGGCCTGGGAGGATTATACATGGAGTATGCTGTGCGAGAGAGGAATACAGAGCAAGCTGCTCATCCAGGCACAAAGGAAGCTACTGTGGGAGCTTCCAGCAGCGGGGGCTTTAACTCAGGGGGACCAAGGCCTCTCAACCAGCCTTTGAACTGGCTGAAAGTTTCCCAAGAGTTTGTCAGAGGGAAGCCAGGCCCTGGGAATCGGATGTGAGTGCATCAGAGAAAGCTTTAGGCTATACAGCACGAAGGTCCCCAATTTTGGTTGTAATCCTTTCAATATGAAGATCATGTAAAAATGAGATAATGCTTTGTCCTTTCTGAAGTGAAACAGGTGACATTTCATAATCTACATAAAAATACTTCCACAGAGCTTGCATAACAGGCAACGTTTGTCGGCTGTTAAACAGGTCTGGTAATCAGCGCTTTGACAGAATTTCCAAGTCCAAGTGAGCTGTGAGAACCTGGGAGTCTGCACAGACTGATGAGCGCACTGGTTAAAAATCTGCTACATTATTGAGCATGACAAGGGGAACGGCAGAAACTGTGCTGTGAAAGAGAATCAGCGGTCACAAGATGAAACTAACTAAAAGGGATGTGATGGGCACACTGTGTGACATAATGGGTTTCACAGCTGCACTTCTCAGCTAATGAAGCAGAGTTTGCAGAAGTATTTCCATCACTTTCTATCAGTAAATGACGCTGTATTAGGGCCACTGCAGCCCTTTTCTTTAAGATGGCATCCCCAGACCAATGGGAATCGCTTGAGCAGCTAAAGCAAACGCAAATACCCAAGTGCTAAAATCTGCAGTTCCACTAATGACCACTTGAGGCTGCCTCCAAAAGTGAATCAATCCCCAAAGACTCCCATGTTAAAATGTCCAACTATACAGCACTAAAAACCATATTTACAGCCTGTTACATAAAACAGTTTTGGCCTCTGGACAGACCCCCTCCTCGTAACAACTGTAAGGAGGCCAATTTTTATTAATACCTCACACAGCTGGATTCTGGCGTTAGGGGTGTGGCCACTTTTATTAACAGGTGTCAAAGAAAATGAATCGACCTGGACCTCTCCATCCTGTTTGGGAAATGTTAGTATTGTATTAGTCTGTTGCTTTTCCCTAATTAGCAGGTATGTGTGCATTTTCATGCATGAGAAAAAATAATATTGTGCTTTAGAAAATGCAACCTCAATTAACTAAACAGTGCTCGGGATTAAATGTCTAAAACATCTTGGGTGGGAGCCAAACATTCTTCTGTGCAGGAAAATCCCTGTGTGTTGCGGTGAGGATGTCCTCAGTAGTGCCATATGGTTGGATGTGTATGTCCCATAATTTGTCAAACAATAAAACCAGGCCAAAAAGCTTGGTTTGGTGCTTCATGCATTACAATCAAATTACACACACTCAACTAAAGGTACACAAAGTGAATCCATTACCTGACCGTGTCGCTTGCTGTGTAGATTTTTACTGAGCGAGCGTATTCCCCACGACTCAAGTGAAAAACGACACCCTGACCTAACAACTACAAGCCAACAAGCATGAGCGAGGGGCAAATCGAAGCTACCACACTGCAAGCGTACTACACCTGTGCTCCTTGACAGATCAATGGCTGCGCTTGATTCCACCAAGGTGACTGGCTGAGCCGTTAATCTGCTCTACTGCCCTCACGAGAGTTTATATTGTAAAGCTGTGTGGGGGGCACAAACACTAACACCGGTTCTACCATGTGGTATTGATTGCAAAAGCAAATAAGGCAGCATTTACACCAGAGCACCCAACCATTAGCACAATGAAGTGTCAATGAGGAAGACAATGCTGTTCGCGAATGCTGACCCTGTGCTCTGACCTCACTCTGAAAGAGGGGGTGCAAGAAGAGCATGTGTCCCTCAGAAATCAATAAAGGGAAGGGATTTGCTTGTCAGCTGATTGTGATGCCTCAAAGGTGCCCCCTGTGGACCCTTTCCCTGGGGGGTGGGGGGTGGCCTCTAATAATATCAAAGATCATGGAGCAGCTTTGCCAGGTGAAATAAAACATATAACCCCATGTATAAAGCATACTCTGAGACTTACACAATCACTGTACAGTTGGCCAAGTGGAAGCCCTACAATGTGGGTTAGGAGAGTAATCCTTTAGGCCAGGGCAAAGATGTCAGTCGGCCAAGGCAACTTGACTGAGCCGGTGCGTGTAAAGCCAGGCTGTTGTGTGGTTTGGTGGAAAGGCATTACTACATAATAACCAACAAGATTAAACTCTTTAAGATAAATCAGATAAAACGATAACACGTTAACTTGTATGAAGGTTTAAAAACGTATGAAGAGGGCTATTCTTGCATATCTTTAAGCTTACAGCAACAGCAGCTCTGCTGGACCTCCTGAAGCTCAGCCGATTAGGAAAATGAACAGACTGGTTACAATCGAAGCTTGGACTTAAAATACGGGACTTCTGCACTAAAAAGCAGAGACTCTCATTCCTGAAAGCTGGTCTGCACGTTGCAATAAAACAGCGTGAACACTAGACACCAGAAAGGCAGCGTTTAACCTCGCTTCATGATTTCCTTACCCCGCTCTTCCTCCGGGATCCGCGGACCGCGCGTCTCTGCGAGCTTCTTGCGTCCGACGCGGACGGTTAAAATCCCGCACGGTGCTGTGAGTTCTCGGCGTGGTGGTCCTGCTGTTCGCCGCTCCCCTCTCAGGTGGGACGTGGCTCCTGCGCGGCAGCCATTGAAACAAATGCGGCAAGCCGCGCACTGAGCCGTCTACTGGAACAATAAAGAGCAGCGCACACCGCCTCCGGCGCTCCGTGCGCCCCGGCGCTGGCGGTGGCGGCAGGCGGGGAGAAAAGTGCAACGTGGGCAGCTCAGCAGCGCCACCGCATGGTGCGAGGAGGGGTCTGGTTTGGGTTTGTTGCGCCTGATGGACTTCTCAGTGAAGAAAAGTGAGTTATTCTAACTTTTAACTTAAAAGACTTTCAGATGATTCAGGTAAAATACCCAAACAAACTAAATCAGAAATATTTCCAACATTAGGCATTTATGTTAAACAAAACAGCAGAGTTTCTTGCAAATATATAACAAAGCAAATGTTAAATAAGAAAAAACTTTTGAATATAACATTAATTATGATGATAATCCAATAGCAGAGTGCATTCCAAAGACAAAGGTAATGTAGGAGTGTTGTGATGAATTTTTGTGTAAATTTTGCATTCTTTTAATCAGAATCAGAATACTTCATTAATCCCAGACACGCCGTTAAGTATATATAAATATAAATATGAAAGATAGATAATATGGATAAAGAAGATAAAAATGTATTTTAAAAACCCCTATAGTAAAGAGAGTCCAGTGTGTAGCATAGGTGTTCCAAAGCTGAACAGTACTATTTACAGTATATACACAGCATGGCAATAGGAAACAGTCCAGGTGTAAATGGGAGGACCTGTAAAGTTTAATAGCCACATGTAGGAGTGGTTTCCTGTGGTGTTCAGTGATGCACTGAGGTGGGATGAATCTATTGCTGGGACACTACTCTTGACAACTTGTGGACACTTGTGCATGGTTACCAAAAATTACATTTTTACTAGTGAATTATTAGTTATAAGTATTTTGTCAGTGCAGTATTGTTACTATAACTAGAGTACTGCCACTACTAGACTCAGTGTAAGCAATTTCCCCCCTGGGATTAACAGTCTGATTCTGATTCAGATGCTCAGTTATATCTATACCGAATGTGCATACAAAATAAGCATGCTTGTAGCATGCATTTTAGCACACATTTCTTCATCAACTCTTCATCTAGACATGATCTGTTTTTTCAGGCTCCACCGAACGACACGATGATCATGGCCAAGGTGACAGCACCCTGGGAGGAATGCATAGAAGAAGCCAGTGAGTGGAAACGTGCAAAGTACCAGGAGCTGACAGAGCAGTGGATGGGGGCAGGCCTGGAAAGCTCACTGTGAGCCTGTTGAGTGAGATGCAGGGGCCTTGTAGGACAGTTGCTCTGCAGATTCCTCACAAAACTGTGGACTGGCTAAGAAGAGAGCCAGTCACGAACACTGCAGAGGGAAGAGGGAGGCCCCGTGGTCTATTGCTGCTGGGATGCAAGCTGGAGATTAATCACTCCTGGCTGGGTCTCCTGGGCAAGGGAGTATGATGTTTTAAAAGACCTGAAACACCCAGTGACCCAGGATACATCACTGATGATGCATCCCAGCTCATCCACTGGATGTATCTATCGAGTATACTGAATGTGCACACAGAATATGTTGTAACAGACATCCTTTTATAGACAAATACAGCACTGTGCAAGTCTTAGGCCAGCCCTTATGTCTTTATATTTTGCTTCCAAGGAGCCAGACTTTCTTAATTTTTAAAGTGGTCATGAGCAATAGTTTTCCAGGCTTTCTGAATGTCTTTCAAAGTTTTTCTTTGGATATTGGTTGCTTTTTCACTCATTTTCAGTCCACTGGCACTGGCATGATGTGAAACCTGAGGAAACCGGAAAAGTGGAGGACAGAAGAAGAAGTGGCAGGCCTAAAAAATACCTACAGCAGATGAACAACATCTGAAAGTCACGTCTTTAACAAACAATGGAAAAATCCAGCAAAGATCTGACGCCTGAGAGATGCATCTGGCCCATCAGTTGATTTACGTACTGTTTGCTGAAATGGCCTCAGTGGAAGGCTTTCAAGATGCCAGTTTTGGTTGAGGTATGCCAAATTACACAAGAACTGGTTTGAAAACCAGTGGCAACAGGTCTTGCTTTGACCTAAAATATCACTGAAGCAGAGCGGGATCACCTTGACAGAAAAAGAAACAAAAGGCAGCCAACATTTAAAGAAGAGCTTTGGAAAGTCCTTCAAGAAGCCTGGAGGGCTACTCCTGAAGACTAGTTAAAGAAATGACAAGAAAGCTTGCCTAAGAGAATTCAGGCCATGTTGAAAAATATAACACTGACTTTCAAGCTGGTTAGAATTATGCACACTCTGTTTTTGCCTTCAAGTGCTGTATTTCCAGCTTATGTTTATATGTTTAAGTGAATAGTTGCACTTGTTTCCCATCTTCCTGGGAAAATATAAAGAAATAAGCTTCAGTTATGTTGAGGCCCTCTGGGGAGGGCAGTGCATGATTGATTGTGTTACATTGTAGGTTTTTCTATGCAGGTAGGCTTTTAGTGCATTGTCAGTGTGTTTGGGATCATTCTCATGCTGAAAAATGAAGCTGTTGCCAGTCAGATGCTTTCCACATGGTATTGCATTGCATTGTGGATCAAAATTTGAGGGTGCTTTTCTGTGTTCATGTGACAAGAGCCCCATCACCTCTAGCTGAAATCCCACTCTACACCATGACAGAGCCTCCACCATGTTTTACAGATGGCTGTAGACACGCACTGTTTACCTCTCTCCTGACCTCCTTCTGTACATGCTGGTGACAATTTGAACCAAAAAATTCAAATTTGGATTAATCGTTCCAAAAGACCTATTCCCACTGATTTTCTGGCCAGTTCTCATTTGTTTTGACATCCCTCAGTTGCAAATGCATGTTTTAAGTCCTGTGTCAGATATTTGCTGGAATTGTTCCCCCTATTTCTCAAGGACGTGACCTTCAGATACCATTCAAATGATGACGATAGTTTTTCATGCTTGCCACTTCTTTTGTCCACCACTTGTCCAGTTTCCTCAAATAAACTGCTCATCATGCCAAACTAAGCAAAATTTTTTGTTAATGTATCTTTGGAAATCACCTACCTCGCCCTCACCTCACCCGCCTCCTGGTAGGTTTGCACGTGTCAGTAGATAAGCTTTTTCCATTTGTCAAGATCTTTAAATACTTCAGATTCCATTACAGAGTCTAACGATAGCAATTGTGCCTTGAAAGCCTCAGTAATGTTTTGGATCCATCTCTTTCTTGGCCGACCTACCGGTCTTTTGGTTGTGGGTTTCCACATGCCACAACTTCCTCTTCCTTGCCACATATAGTCCAAACATTTATGGTAACCAGTTTAGGAAATGTTTTGGTTTTTCCTTTCTCTTGTCCTTTTCAGTTCCTAGTTCATTTATTCTGTATGTATCCATCCTTTTTATGCTTATCTTGGGTGTCTCGAGCAATATGAATCCAGCATTGGCTTGCTGGGCCTATTCTGTCTTCACCAGAGCCCCTTAAGCCGCCCTTATCCCTTGGATGAGAGCATTGCCCAGGATGCATCACGAGGAGATGGGGTTGGACTTTGCATCCTGGAAATCACCTTGTTGGTGCAAAAATACCATTGTACGCCTGTCAGACTGCATTGTCATTGGCTTTTTCATAGATTCAACTAAAGAAATGGTAACAAATGATACATTTTAGCAACAGGCTGCCAGTAAAAAAGTGCCGTAAGACACAATTTAACATTGGTTTCTTGCTAAGTGGTCTGTTATACATAGACACAACACTGGATCATCCCTTGTGTTACGTGGCTTTTTTATGCTTGAATGATTCATAGGTCAGTGCTCAGTGACTTAACAATCAAACAAAAACCTTCTTGAAATGGTCAGGTACAAGGACTGGACTGAAAATGGGTGAAAAAGCAGCCAATGTCCAAAGAAAAACTTCGAAGGACCCACAGAAAGATCCCTTTTAAAGATTACAAGAGAGTCAAAGCATAAAGAAATGGAAGGTGGCTCAAGACTTTTGCACAGTATTGTGTATCGTTTTTCACGAGTGTTCACATTAGTGATCAATCCTCTGTAGTGAACTGTGTCACCGCGGCAGTTCGTTTTGATACAGTGTATATGAAAAACAGTCAGCCATGAGCACCTGTGGGAGAAAAAAATATTTCTTTTGGCCCGTACGGGGATCGAACCCGCGACCTTGGCGTTATTAGCACCACGCTCTAACCAACTGAGCTAACCGGCCATGTCTCGCAGCATGAAAATAGATGCTTTTATCGATTCATATGTATTGTAGTATGTTCAGTATATTGTTTTACCGGTGACCGAACAGCTAGATAACAAGATTCAATAATCCCACTGACGGAAGCTTCGGCTCACTTTTTTTATTTTTCCTTTTTTTTTAATTTTTAAATTGCCTACGATCCCACGATAACCTGCGATACAAACTTAAATCACACGACGCTGAACAAAATGAACTTTAACCCGACCTCCTCTCTTCGCCACGAAGCAGCATCAGCGAGGTCTGTTGCCATAGTTACAAAAGAGCGAGCGCGAGCGAGGGAAGGGGCGAGACTGCTCACGTGACCCAGCAAGATGGCGACTATAATGTAGAATGGACGTGAGTGCTCTGTCTTATTGGCGAACCTTTAGGCTCCTAAACCAGCGCGTATTGTCACGCTGCTGAGAGCCGCGGCGGGCGCGCTTTTATTTTCCTCCAGAGCAGATGTTTTCTTTGCAGCGCAGCTTAAAAACGAGGTCTATGAGCGCCGCATTACCCTCCGGTAAACCTACCAAGTAAAGTGAATCCGCTAACGTTAGCTCTCTTATTATTGTGTATCGTTACTCAGCTGTTTTCACTTTAAAGCAGGTTTGCTCGCCTCCAGCAGTGCCCGCACACTCTCACCTCGTTCCTTTTTTTTTGTCTCTCTTGTCTTTCAGGATTTAAACCGAGAGGGCGGAAATTTGGATCTACTGCTTAATTGTTCATCATCTCATCTCAGAATCAAGATGGCCCTAAATGTCTTTGGTAAGCAGCATCTCACATTAGATGGTAATCATCGCGCCTTCATGTGGATCTGCAAGTTCATTTTGGCAGCAGAAGCTGCCACGTTCAGAGAGGTTTCACTGCAGTTGAAATTATTCAGTGGTTCATGATATATCCCGATCATTTACTGAAAAAAAGCAATTAAGTGCTGTGCAAAAGTCTTGAACCACCTGTTATTTCTTTGTAGTTTGCTTCCAAGGAGCCAGACTTTCTTGTAACTTTTAGAGTGATTTTGGCTTTCAAAGTTTCTCAGTCCAGTCCCTGTACCTGGCCATTTTCAGAGAAATCTTTACTTGTTTGTTAACCCATAAGAACCCATGGTGACATTCATGTAACAACCACTTTACATGTCCTACGGTCTTCCTTGTAAAGCTTCATGCAGACCTATTTTTCCTTAGGGAAAATTAGGTCTGGGTTCTTATGGGGTAAGTCACTTAACCCTTTAAAGCCTGAACTGTGCAATAATTGCCAGAATATTCCAATTTTTTGAAAGTGGAGAGTTTATTGAACCTCCTGACAAATTAAAACAAAAAAGAAATTCAATATCCAGTTGCATATGAGTTTGAATTTATATCATTTTTGTGACATGTATAGAGTTTATCTGTATGTATCAGGTCACTGCTTGTGTCTGATTGTATGCATTTGGACAAAAAAAATTCATACTGACGTAGAGGTCTCAGAAACTCACGTTCTTAAATATGATACACTTGGTTGTCACAGGGCTAACACTGGCCTATGAATCATTCAAGCATAAAAACGCCACCTAACACAAGGGATGAACCAGTGTTGTCTCTACACATAAAACACAACTTGACAAAGAATTGGTTTAAATTGTATATTTAGGCACTTTGTTACAAGCAGCCTGTTGCACGAATGCATAATTTGCTTCCATTTCCTTAGTTGAGTCTATGATAAAATGCCAAAAATAATGCAGTTTGACAGGCTTAAAATTTTATTTTTGCACCAACAAGGTGATTCCCAATAGGCCTTTAACCAAGAACTTTCCATATCTCAGCATGTTGTGCAGTGTGTCCTTTAAAAAAAATATGCAACAAATGACCAGTTAGAGAACAAAAGAAAAAGTGATAGGCCTAAAAAAGTCATATCCCTGAGAAATGGGAAACAATTTAGGAAATATCCGACACAGGACCTCAGAGATTCATCTGGCCCTTCAGTTGATCCATGTACTGTTTGCTAAAGCCTCACCTGGAAGGGGGGACTGGCAGGAAGCCATTCTTAAGGAAGGGAAATGGGGAGAAAAGGCTGAGGTATGCCAAATTACACAAGAACTGGTTTGAAAATCAGTGACAACAGTTCTTGCCTGTGCATCCCAGACCTCAACAATATTAAAGCAGTGTGGGATCATTTTGACAGAGAACAGAACAAAAGGCAGCCAACATCCAGAGAAGAGCTTTGGGATGTCCTTCAAGAAGCCTGGAGAACTATTCCTGAAGATGACTTAAAGAAATGACAAGAAAGCTTGGCTAAGAGCGTTCAGGCTGGGTCATACGAAATATTGAGCTTGTTAGAATTGGACAAACTCTGTTTTTGCCATGTACTGCATTCCCATGTCTGCATATGTTTCAATCAGTTGTTGAACTTGCTTCCTTTTTTTCTGGCAAAAAATAAAGAAATGAGGTGTGGGTCAAGACTTTTGCACAGTATTGTACATTAATGAGTATACTCCATGACAAAGTATATATATACTCCTTAAAAAGTAAAAGTCCTTGTACTCTGTGAGTATATGATTAAATATTAGAGTCTGACATTGTTGTTGCTCTTAGATTCCGTCAAGATGAAGCTTCATTTTTGACCAGTTTGTTTAATTGTGATCCACAGCTTATAGTGTAATGACATCATAGCCATAAGTGATTCTGCTTGTAGTTGAAATTCTTTGTGAATACCCCCTTGATTCCTGATCAGTTTTTTTCCTGTAGGGAAAAATTAGTCTGCGCAGGTTTTATTAGGTTTGAATAAATAAAGGCCAGCAAGTGACTCATGCACAGAAGGGCTCAGCTGCCATGAGGTTGATGTCATTATTTGCCGATGTGTGACTCCTCACTACAACATGCCAGCCTTGTTTAAAGCAGTGCTTCTCAAACTGTAGGGTGATGACCACCAGGTAAAAAAATGTAATGTGAAACTAAGGTTAATAGATTTTTTTTTTTTTTTAGGAAAGAGAAACATCAAGAGTTTGCCAATGCTGTTGCCGTGATGATATGCGCCTTTATGTAAAATACAGGCGGGATTCTTTTTTTGTTAGTGATTGATAAAAATGTGGGGCATTAATTTTTTTCATCTTTGAAGTGGGGCATGCCAAAAAAGTTTAAGAACTTGATTGGACTTTAATTCGATTCCCATCCCTCATCAGGTCTCCATCCAACGCAAGATAAGATAAAATGAAATGTGAGATGAGATAAAAAACATCCAATACACAAATGTTTATTCTTTGTATTATTTAATTTTTGCTAAGCTCTGCTTGAGTTTTTATATATTTTTTTCCTTTCAGGATATGAAACAATCTGCTCAAAGCTCATATCTAAAATGCGACTTTTGTAAGGGGTCATGAGCGTTAAGTTAATCTCTACAAATGCCGTGTTTTTTAAAGCTTACCACTTTTTAATGTAAAATGTGGGGTAATTTACTTTAAGTCTTATTATTTACTAATAAGGGTAATTGCCAGGAGCAAAGGAGTGTAGCACATAGCCAAGTGTTTCTTTTATGTGTTATGAAAATGGAAAAGTGTCGTATTTGTTTCCACCCCTGGTGCGGATGCTGGGAGTGTGAACAGTCTGTGTGTTTTGTCTGGTTGCTTGTTAGTTTCTATAACTTTGAGGCTGTGCTGAGAAAGGAGGGTGAGACAATTGCCCGGGGAGGATTTGGAGTTATTTTGAAGACAGGATACCAAGACGACGAGTGTTGAATAGATAAGGCTTGTAGAGTGAACTCAGTACACCAGGGCAGGAAACGGACTGTTAGTTTTACACAGGCAGAGAAGATGGAAGACCAGACACTGAAAAAAAGATGGCCTTTATGTGCGTATTTTATTTTTTTAATACTATTTATTAGGGATATTTTTAAGCGTTTTGGGTTATAGGGAGCAAGCTATGCTCATTTCCAGATCTGTATTATGTTCTTAGACTTTACTACAGTAGCTCTGCACCACCCTCCCTGTAAGCCATCTTTCTTGTGATTGACTGCCACTCAAAAACAGAAGGTCTGAACAACAGGTGCTCAAAGCCAGAGTTCAAGATGTTCAGGATATCCCCTCTCATTGATGTCATACAGAGCCAAGATTTGAAAAAATGTGTTTAGAGCAATCTGAAGCCTCAGCCTTTGGCTCACTAGTTACTTTAACACACGCTGACCTCAGTATTTGAAATTCTGGCTATATCTAATATGACAGTCCACCTTATATACAAGACATAAAATATGTATAAGCATAATGGGGCCATTTAAAGAGACTTTACTTCAGTTTTTGCTGTCTTTAAGTTTGATTGCCAAATCTGGGAATGCAGATATTTCTTCTTTAATTGCAGAAATGATTATATTTTTGGAAAAAATTAGATATTAATTAAACAGTTTATTTTTATCAGGACATTTTCCATGACACATGCTACAAACCACAACATTTGTATCCTCAGCTGGTTTGCAGTAACTAATGTAATATTAAGATGCATAATCTTTACAGAAAATACCTACATTAAGAAACAAAAAAACTCAGAACACAATAAGATATAAACAGACAGGGCAGCACAGGACAGAGTGCAGTATAATGATGTGCCATGAAACAAGGCAGCAGATTATTCCTAAATGCATGACTGACTGCGCTTTAAAAACTAAAGAGATAAAGATAACATGGGTACACCGAAGGCAAAGAAACATGCATAAATGGCGCATCATATTGACCAATATTGCCTTTGCCATGCTTCTATAACAAGACCTTCCAGATGTCAGCATACCCAATGTTAAATCTCATTTACGTTAGAATTGGGGGGTATTTCAGCAGTGATATGAATTTGCACACATGCAATAGATGTAAACTGTAGAATTCAAATTGATACCCAGAAGGATTTTACAGGACTCACAGTAGATGGCTTTAGGCTGAAATGTTCAGTAGCTCCTCCAGAGTTCAGCCAAACTCCAAACGAGCACCCGGGGCTGAAATGTTTTGGTTTTAATCGCATTCGCTAATATTAATGTCAGGTATTGTTTACGGTCTGTTACAACTAAATAAACTACAGGGAAATGCGGCTACGATGTTGATATCCATCTACAATTAATTTCACACAGGCAGGCCTGAGGGGGGCTGACAGTGAAAGCCTGTCTGAGTGTAACAAAGATAAACACTGCACAGCTCATTTAGTAGTGAATGCCATATAAATGAATCGTTCACAGCTTTTTATGCTCCACGGAGTAGATTTATTCATTAAGCCACTTAGTCACCATTTATGCTCTGTGCGGTTTCTGATGTGGAAGGACGTCATCCATCAATCTGAGAACCCAGGATAATTGGATGCAGACTAGAAAATAAAGCAGTCATGCTGTCAGTGCTGGAGTATAGATTAGTGTCTTTATTTGGTTTATTTTCTTTCAGCAGTTTTAACGCTTAGCCATTGAATTCATGTGATTGTCCTGAAATCCTGGGGCTCTTACCCGACTTCTCAGACACTAAGCTGATATGATTGTAAAACGTCAGATTTTTTGTGTGCTTATTACATTGATTTAACATCAGAGAGATGATGAACAGTCAAATGAGTGCATTCTGATCCTGTCTTATCTTTGTGATGGATTATATCAAAATTTAGCCACAGGACTGATGGGTCACTGGCATATTTTTCCACTTGGGGGCACTGTAGCACAGACATTAAGTTTGAGCAGTGGTTTAAAGCCTTGCTGTACCTTTTTCTGTCCTCAGATCATGATGAATACAGGCCACCAGTGTGGAAGTCTTACTGTAAGTATCAGTATGACATTTTTTTTTTGTAAGTGGAGGTTTTTCCACTGATGTTTTGTTGTCCTGTTCATACATTTCAGTTTTTAAAAATGTTTAGATCTCTAGTTTACTTTCAAAAGTATAATGTGATTTAAAAAATCTTGTACTCCTTTTTTACTGGGTGTTTGTTAGAGGATTTATGCATGGCTTGTTTTCTGTCACAGTATACCAGCTCCAGCAGGAGGCACCTCACCCACGCAGAGTCACCTGCACCTCTGAGGTGAGACCATGCTTCCTAATTATCAGCCAGCCACTTTGTCGTGGCTCATCTTTTGAAAACCATAATTATCTGTGTGGTGTTGCCGTGAAGTAGCATAATGTACACACAGACAGACACCCTATTGCATCCAGCACCGGCAAAAAAGACAGTACTGTGGCTATCAGTATCACACTGATATCTCTTGTATTTGCACCGCTATACAAGAAGTATCAGTGTGACACTACAACAGTTATATAGCCTTTGATAACTTATGTATAAGTGTTATTTGTACATAGACTGTAATAAGGTATTCAATCTTAATTCTTAAATACTTTATATTTACAAATAGACTAAGATATATCTATCTGTCTATATCTATCTATCTATCTATCTATATATATAAGCTCATTTCTTAAATAACTCATTTATATTCAGACTGCGATAATGGATATAGACTTTAAATTGTTCTTGTATATATAATATTTTATATAAATACTTCATTTTATGTTTATACCTCCCCATTGCATACCTATACTTCATTAGTTTTAAAATGTATTTATTCTTAAGTCTCTGCTCCCCCGACCTATGGTGTGGAATCAGTGTTTTAATTCTGACCATGTTCTGTACATAAAACAGTAATTACAACAAAGTTGACTTTGACATTGCATATACACGAGGCACTGCTCAAGTCTTGGAACAATTATCCTTCTTTTGTAATAAAAAAAATAAGTATTTGTTGCAATTTCCATAGTTAGCTCAATGAGACTGTTCATTATGGAGCACAGATGTCAAATTTTAGGGAGTTTTTCCTTTTCCAAACATTTACAGTAGAGGTGGGGAAAACACAGCATAATATAGTGATATTTTGTGTGATAATATTGTAGTGATACAGGGACACCAAATATCAATCTCTTTATATATGAATTGCAAATCTAAATTGAACTTTGTTGTGCTTAGCACTGGAAGCCAGGTATGTGACACAGCCCTGCCCAGGCTCTACAGAGATGCATAAAATTGAGAAAGTGTAAGTACAGCAGAAGGGATTGGATTAATTTGCAACAAGTGGGCATCTCGTGCTGTGGATTCATATGTGCCTAAAACAGCTCATTATCTATTGATTGATGTAAGCAGCACCGAATGAACTATGCATTCAGGCTTCGGTGCGATTTTTGATTTGAAAAGGCCCGTGGCCTTGGCTTATTACCCCAGGGTTGTGGGCCCTGCGCAGGGATGATACAGGTGGATGGGATGCTAGTTGGTGGCGGTAATGCACACTGTTTGCCAACTGCCAATAAAATTTACAAGAAGAAGAAGAATTATCAAATGTTGACAAAGTTTATCTTTGGGGATAAAATTAGCAGTTGAATAAAATGTGATAGATTGCAATATAGGTTTTGACAATATTCAGCATATCGCAGAATGTTTAAAATCACAATATCATATCAGGAGTTAAGTATCGTCATACTGTCGTATTGTGGGTCTCTCATGATTCCCACCTCTAGCCCGTGCTCCTGCTTTTACACCTACATTAGCAGGAAAACATTGCTTCTTTAAAGGTTGAAGTTTTGTCATTTATCATCATCAGTGATGACGCCAACCCTAATCATATGTTTGGGTAAATAAATGTGTAAATAGTTTTGATGTGTGTGTCAGTTGAATTTTTTTTTTGGGTCCCCCAATTGCCAAGACTTAGGAAAACTATATTAAAAACAAACATTGCAAAGGGTTCAGACTGGAGAGGTAGTTGATTACTGCTCCATTATTTATTGTCATAACGTGTATGTTATTAATTATTTATTTTAGAAAGTGTGGGGCATTTCTTTTCATCCCCTCTGACCTGGAACCTTCAAAAATGCAGCCAAATTCTGTGGAAAACACTGTGGGACAATATGAATGGGCTTAGAGCAGTGAGTGTATGGTTCAGTGAAAGTGTGGAATAATGGTTGCAGCTTTATGTTTTTTGTTTGCACTTGTATACTCAACTCTTCCAGTTGTGCTGCTGTTGAAACATTGTGGTCTCACATTGTTTATTTGCCATTGATGGAACAGCAGAGGTGTAAAGAGAGTTCTTCTTCTTCTTCTTCTTCTTCTTCTTCCTCTTCCGGCTGCTCCTGGTAGGGGTCGCCACAGCGGATCATCTGCCTCTATCTCATCCTATCCCTTGCATCCTCTTCCCTCACACCAACCCTCTGCATGTCCTCCTTCACTACAACTATCAATCTTCTCTGTGGTCTTCCTCTTCTCCTCCTGCCTGGCAGCTCCATCTTCAACATCCTTTGTCCAATATATCCACTATCCCTCCTCTGAACATGTCCAAACCATCTCAACCTTGCCTCTCTGACTTTGTCTCCAAACTTCTCAACATGAGCTGTCCCTCTGATGTACTCATTTCTAATCCTGTCCATCCTGGTC
>VUQH01082720.1:0-23840 GCA_015106775.1 Etroplus canarensis
ACAAAGAGTGAAAAATTTAAAGGGGTCTGAATACTTTCCGTACCCACTGTAAATCCTGCATTTTCCACTATGCTTATTGCCATGGTGGGTTTTTTTTAAATAAAGTAGTGTGTAACTTTGTGGTCTCACTGTGTGTTTTTCTTGTAAGGCATGGAGCTGGAGAAAGTGGACCCTGTGGTCTGTGGTTGTTTCAGGAGGACCAGCAGCACCTGTTTAAGTCTGGGACTGCAAATTCTTACACTGTTCTCTGAAGGATGGTCCTACTTCACACGTTAAAACACGTCAGTATTATTACCATCTTTGTGGGAACATGCTTTGATACAGTTACTCTGCTTCATGTCTGACTTTAAACAGACAAAATATCTCCACGCACCGTTTTTTCAACAATGTCCTCGTCTTTTGAGCCTCGCGCAGTGTGTCCGTTGCTGTGTCTCCTTCAGCAATGCTGTCTCTCATGTTTTCCATGGTTATTTCCTCTTTTATCTCGCTCACTCTTCTGAGATATGGTGCACATGGCTCAAACATTAGCACGTGTCCTGCTACTGGCTGCTCTGCCTATGCCCCACCCCGTTAAGATAGCCGCAGCTCTTTTCTGGCCACGTGATTGGTTCGAGTGGCAGTATTCTCATTATGTATGGCTTTTCGCATTTTCTATTAAAACATGAATGGCATGAGTTCTATCGATGTAAATAGACTGTCTTAAATCTCTATAAAGCAAAAGTACTATCGCAATAATTATCGTTATCATTTTATAGCCTAGCTCTGACTGACACAGAGCAAATTCTCCCAAAGTGATAAATACTTTGTGGCAGCTTTTGTTGTCATGTGCTGTTTTACCTCTTTCCGGATAGCATTATGGTATACAAAACTTAAGTAGTGAATTGTGGGATATTCTGCACTACATATGGGGTATGGTAATACTCAGCGTATTTTAAGATAGTGCTACAAAGTGGCAAACTCACTTTACAGCCCACTTTGTACTCAGCAGTGAGGGATTTCAGACACAGCTCTTACAAAACTAAAGCTCATTGTTCTACTAATGCTAACAGCTTAACTGTATGTATATTTGTCAGTCTGTCAGCAGCTATGGTGGTTCCAGATTTAAATGTTTCAACATTGATAAGATGGATTATTCTGAATTTAAAGTGGGTGCACAAATGCATGCCCCACTCAGGGTGAGCTGTAATAATTTGGGTGATGGTCCAATTTTTTCTCAGGTCAAGACTTTAATTTTTGCATTATTTGGCTTCAAACACCTGCGAAGTTAATGGCATTCTCATCATCCTCACGCGTTAAGCTTGAAGAGTTGCTGTAACTGAGAGCTTCTAGCCCAGCTCTTTAAGGCTTTTGTTCTCGTTTTATGTCAGAAGAAATATGATGGAAGCATCACTTTTTTTAACTTCAGACAGGGCCAGAATAGCTGTTGCCCCTTGCCTCCAGTCTTTTTACTGAGCTAATTGCCTCCCAGCTTTCACACACAGACATGACATTGGTATCGATCTTCTCATCTGACTCTCTGTGAGAAAAGTGAAAAAGTGGGATGTCTAAAAAAGTCAATTTGTTCCTTTAAGTAAGATGAAAGGCACTTCAAGATGTGCTTAAAACTGCTGCCAAGGCTGAGGTGAAAGCCTGCTGAGAAACATCCTGTCAGAGGCTGACACATGTTGCATGCGCGCACATTACACATTACACACAGAGAATACACACAGTGCAGCTTGAGCTGAACAAGCACGACACTAAAGATCACCAGCAGATGGCACTGCACTGAAAGACAGAAGTGGGGCCCCAGATGTGATGGGAGAGCTGTTGCTGGATATTGCATGTCAAAATAAATTCACGCCTTTTAAAGGCTTAGGCTTCCCCTCCTTACAAACTTCATTATGCAATACATTTTAGAGAGCAGCAAGGACACAACACACAGAGGTGGGAGGGAATTATGAGAAGTCAAACAACATGCTCTTGTGTGAAATAAAAACTACAAACTCATAACACCTCTTTTTGGAGTAATTCACATCTCTTGCATGCACTTAATGCTTCTTGACTCCAAGTTCCTCTGGGTATTGCTTCATTAATGAATGCAAATGGAATGGCTTACTTCGCTGGTAGAGTATGAATAATGGAAGTGCTGTGATAATGTTATGCAGCTAGTGGAATTAACCACAATCGGAGAAGGGAGGGGCACTAAGTGCTAAGTGTAATGGGTCAGGGATGGGTTAGAGAGACCCATAGCGAGTTGCACAGACGCACCTTCACGTCGATCTTGATTGGGAGAGGAATGCCCTCCTTCAGCTCTTTGGTTTTCTCATTGAAGTCTTTGCAGAACTGCCCGATGGGGATTCCTTTCTGGAGAGGAAAATGAGGGGGAAAAAAGTCAGAAGAGAGGGAAATAAACATGGAAAAATGACAGAGGACTGCTTTAAAATGTATGAGTTTGTAAAAAAATTCAGCTCAGCGTCACTCGTGTAACACTGTGCTGTCAGAATACAGATGCCTGAGCTGCTGTTAGTCAATCAATCACAGAGCTTCAAAGGTTTGACTACATTCACATGTGAGCAGTTCAGACAGAAGCCGTTTGACACCTTATAGATATACGTATATATGGTATACGTATGAGTGCTGATATTTTCATGGAGACATTTTTACACTTCATATGAGCTACAGTCACACTGAGATGCATCTGTATGTGTGCACACAGCCCCTTTGTTGTTTCAGACAAAGTGTTTATGTGTGTGTGTGTGTGTGTGTGTGTGTGTGTGTGTGTGTGTCTTTGTCACTCGAGCTATGACTGAATGCATGTTGGTGCCCAGAGCCAGAGAAACCCAGTGATGAATGAGCTCCCATTTTCCAGCTCCTGCGAGGCCAACCAGAGCGAAAGCAAAATGGATGGGTGACATTAAGTCAACACCCGGCCAACGCTGCTCCTTTGCAGCATTCCTTTTTGGAGATGAATTCAGTGGCAAAGACTAATAAAGAATCTAATTATTACTGCTGAAATTCAAACTGACCTTCACCCGCCATCCTTCCCAAAGGCAACACACTGATAGAAATGTTCATTTTAGAAATGAGGGAAGGAAAAAGGAGGGTTTTTATACACAGTTTAATGGACTTGCGAGCTTCTATTGCTCCATGACAGAGCATACTGAGTAGTTCTAATAGTGGATCTGATGAAAAGTCAGTCATCCCGAGACATTCTCCAACGACAGGTTGGGAAAGACATTTATTTGAAGCTAACGGTGCAGAAAGTTCTCTGAACATCATCTCTACTAACGGCTTCAAAAGCACCTGATGAATGCTAATCAGTTACTCGATCTACACAACCAGATCACTTCATTAGTGTATAAAATGCTACTCATTACTCACTGGTGTTTCTTTGCATCTGCTAATACAATAACAGCAAACTGATTGAAATTTCAACACATCACACGAGTTGCGGCAGGTTGTTGTTTGAGCTGATGGGTTCTATTTGAATTACAATATTCTACAAATGAAAAGAAACACAGTTTTGTCCCTGGAGCCCTCACTAGGCTCTACCTTCCCTCCCCTTGTATTTATTAATAGTAATCCCATGTCAACCGCACTACCTTCTATCCTTGCCCTTCCCTCCCTCTGCCTCTCATAAAACAACATAGCAAGGGTAAACAAGCACTAAAGGAAAGTCTAATTAAATATGGATTAATATAAAGGCTGTGATGTAGGGAAGAAGTCAAAGCAAACCCTCAGGCTCTGCCTCACACATTCAGTTCCCGTTCCTTCCCTTCTGTAAGCTCATGTCAGATAATGATCTCTCCCACCGACTCTGACGGCCCTTTCATGCCACACAAAGCCACAAAATGGCCTCCCTGACCAGCAAGAGATAATGCCTGATGCTTCTAAAATGTGCTTAAGCATGGACAGTGAGGAAATTATGCGGACAGAGAAGGGACTGTGCTAAAGATAGACAGAGGCAAAGACTTCATATAACCTTTCCTAACCAGACAGTTCTTCACTGCTAAACAGAGCTCAAACAAACAAGAAAAAAAGCTAAAAAGTGGAAAATAAGACCAAGACTGGCCTGAAGACACAAGATAGGACCCATCTGGGAGGACAGACAACTTGCCCTGAGCTCCGTACACATTTTAGTATGCACCAGAGACAGGTAATCATATTTTAATTAAGCTCTCCCACAGAAGTCCAGGTACCTCAGCCTCTGAAGATGAAGTTTTATTTTGCCCTCCGGCTATTTAATAGCCCAACTGCAGTAATAACCACGATTGAATCATGCTGATAATTGCAATCACAGTTTTTAACTGTGGCACAGGGCTGGCATGCCATGAAAGCAAGGTTCAAGGTTGGCTCCTCCAACTCCCTATGACATTTATCAGTAAGGGGGAGCTGGAACAGTAACATTCATGCCCTGGCCAAATCACTAACCCCTCTCACTGCATCTGAGCATCTAATCGTCCTCGAGTCCGAGCTGCTGGATAAATCCTCGCTCTTTCACCATGACTGATTAGAGCTCTCCAGTATAAAATGTCTGCAGCCCGTCATCCACGGCGGGGCCTTCCACGGTGGCTGTGGACAAGGACACTGAGCCGCACATCTTCAAAGGCCTCTGAGATCCTGGGCACCGGGATTAAACGCTAATCTACGAAGATATTTCTTTCTGTTAAACCCAGTAGCGACAGTGGTGAGTAATTGCTATATGATGCGTTTGAGATCAGCAAGCCCGTGTCTTATTACTCATAATTATAGGAGCAATTAAGCATTTGCAATTAAAATCTGAGAAGTGTCCATTTGATTTGACCCTTCCACCATATTCTCTGCGGTCTTTTTTGACATTCCCTCCGTGTTAATGTGATTGGCCTTTCAGCTTCACTAACTCTTTTTAACAAGATGTAGCACTGGTGTGGCAGTATGGTGTGTGCGTGTGTGTGTGTGTAGGGGAGAAGAGAAGCAATGGCAATGGGAAAGAGAAAGACAGCTGAGGTGTATTAAAGTTGTCAGAATGTGGCCAGCCATCATGGTCAATATTTGAGCAATGCGAGGGTTTTGTTTGTCCGAGGTGAACAACAGGAGAGTAGTAAAGCAACTCATAAATATGGGTGAATGTGCAAGCATGTTTATGCATGAATATTTCGGCCTCATTTTAATCTGACGAGACTATCAGTTGAAGAGTGGATGTGTGTGCCGATTAAGCTGCCAGGGACTGCTGACGGTGAGGAAGTGCTCGCTGTGTGTGGTCGCAGGTGTTTCTGCATCTAAGAAAACAAGAAAGGAGAAAAAAAATGAGGGAGAGAGGAAGAGAAAAGGAGAGGAAGAGGAAGTTGAAGATTGGAGGTAGATGAGAAAGAGAGGGAGAATAGGTCAGGAGAAGTATTGTGCTTATGGAAGCGTGGCAAACATGGAGATAAAGGGTACAGACGCAGGATAAGGCCTTGGGGCAGGAGGCAGGATTAATTGCCCCTGGCACAGGAGGCCATTCGATAAATTGCCCCTGTGTGGTAGGCACAGCGGAGGGCTGTGATACAATGACAAAGGTGTTACAATGGAGAGAGGGTGGTGGGAGGAGAGGTTAATTAAACTCTTCAGTGTGAAACACTCTCATTCATTACCTTCATTAACTTGTTCATTTAATCTGCTCTGGTGTTGGCATTTTATCACATTCAGCCCCGCTGTAGCGTCACACAGCTGATTAGGTTTCATCTTGGACCCCTCAGCTGCAGAGGGGGTAACTGAGAGTGAGAGGCTGCGTGGGAGGCCAGTTTTGTTCTAACAGACACAGTAGCACACAGCAAACAGCACAAACTAAATTAAGTTCACGCTGGACATGCATTTTACTTGATTTTCCACAGCAGAGTGAGTGGATTAGTCTTAAAAGTGGAAAATAAAAAACGATTTTCACCCCGTGTCCAGTGAACTGTGCCGAGGCCAGTATACAAGCCAGCAAAAAGGAGTTAAGGAGCACTGCTCAAATGAGCATGAGCACAGAACTGACGGAGTGAACCAAATTATAGGAACCAAAAAAAGCCAAAACTTCTTAGTGGCGTTTTTGCTGTGTGGCTCTTTGCTTAAAATAGACGCAGCTTTCACTTTTTGTACCTGGCACAAGAAAAAAGAATTTGCTGTTTGAGGGTATGGTGAAAACAGTCGGCGGTGCAACAAAATGGATTGCATCATGACAAAACATCCCATTTTCAACTCCATTAGGTCCCCCTCACAGTCTTGACAGTGTTGTGCTTTTTGCCACTTCACATGATTAATCACGTGTGGAGGCTATAGCAGAAACACGAGAGCCTGAACTGCAGGCAGCTGTGGCTCCACACTGGAGAAAAATCACAAGATACACTGACATGTGGAGGCGAGACACAAAGACGGAGTCAGGGGCTAGAATAAGTAGGACTGCAGCAAAAACTGATAGGAATGTTTCAGCAAATCTAATGTTGTCCTTGTGGAGCATTCAGAAAGGTAGTATTGAATTATGCACTCTAGAGGCGTTATTTAAAGGCAAATGTTGACAAAAGTGCTTTCCACACATGCACTGCAGGCATGAACTTTACAAGACATTACCCAGCAGAGCTGTATGGGAAACAATAGACTGTATTTTAAAGATGGCTGCAGGCTTCTAAAAAGTGCAGCCACTGTGGAAGTGGCCTAAATTAGCATTCTTTCTAACAGCAGAAAAGGGCGACTCCTCCAGCTAGAAAAAGAAGTCAGAAAACACATATTTGCTTGGAATGACCAGAATGCACAAGACTATAAATGAGTACATCAGAGAGACAGCTCAGATTGAATGGTTTGGAGAAAAAGTCAGAGAAGCAAGACTGAGATGGTTTGGACATGTATAGAGGAAGGATACTGGACAAATATTAGACAAAGGATCTTGAAGAAGGAGCTTCCAGGCATGAGGAAAAGAGGAAGCCCACAGAGAAGGTTCATGGGTGTAGCAGAGGACATGAACATAGTTGATGTGACAGAAGAGGATGCAAGGGATAGGGTAAGATGGAGGCAGACAAAAGAACAAGAAGACGAAGACTGCATAGAAATCTATGAAAATACTCAGTACTGCTAACTCGATCTACATCTGATGAGTTTCTGGTCTCAGTCACTATTAAGTCTTATTCAATAGAACATGACATGCATTTTGTAAATTTGGTCTTATGTAGGGTAAAATAAACCATTAATCAGGATATGCTGCAGGACATGGAAGTTTCTACTGTATGACTGCTTCTCAGTCATAATCCCTTCTTGCTTGTCATGTCTGCTTTTAAAACAGTAAATTCTAATTTATGGTACTGCATTTGTGTCCATTTGCATAGGTATTTGCCTATATAGAAGCGTCGCACAGGATCATACAACCCACACAGCCATGCTTGCATGCAGTCCTCCAAAAAAAAAATCCAACATGTAGCTCGACATGGATGATGCTGCACCTGGGTCGCAGGCTGACTGGTTGAAAAGTGGGCCAGAACAGTAAAGTAAGCATCAGTGGAGTTCACCACAAATGGGTGAAGAATGAAAAATCAAAGATTAAAAAAAAACCCAACAAAACAGCAAAAACACAGAAAGTCACAGCAGTGGACATTTCATTTTTTAAACACTCCAGCTTTTTGTATGTTATAGCTTTGGTCTTCTCCAAGGCTGAAGGACCAACAACAGCACAAGTAGCCCACAGAGTGGTTGTTTGTAGCACTGTTCCCTGGTGACACTAAAGTGCTACAACATGTAGACAACCGTCTGCAAAGCTGTGTAAGCTCTCTATAGGATCAATGCGGCACCATAAATCAGTCATAAGGAGATGATGGTCAAAAGGATCAGCTCAACTGGACTTCACTAACCAACAGATGACGTCACAGGGGCTATGTCCACCTTTTACACAGCTTATAACGAGAGTGCAAATGTCCAGTGTAGTGATATCAGACATTTAATAATGATCTTTTTCCATCCAGCTCACCAGTACAAAGTCTGTGTGATGGCCAATGGCATTCATAAGCAGGTAATTGTTTTGAAATCCCAGCAAACCAGTGGGCAGTGCCTCCTGCACATTTTTACATTCACCTAAACCAGCATATCCAGTAGAGCGAACATGGCTCCTCTTGCGTGGTACATCTGGTAAACAACCTAACTCAATTCACTTGACACAGCCCATTGTTTGTACACAAAAAACAGCCAAATAGTTGCCTAAAGCCATTTGTGGAGATGTTACTTAAGTCGGAGCTAAAGGTGAAGTTCAAAGATTAAAGATCTAGAGGTGTAGCGTTAGAGAGAAATAAACCTCAGTAGCCCACTCTTCATCTCTGTTGGAGGCTGGCAGCTCCAGGCTTCATTAGCCACTACCGGCAGAACATGCCTGAATCCCAACTGTTGGCAATAAAGCTGAATTATGGGTGATGTAGGTGCAGACTTTGAGAAGAAAGAAAAATGTGTTGAATAAAACAGACAATATCTCTGGTAGCGGTGGTGGTGCTGCTGCAGTGATTTTGGTTATAGAAGTGGAGTATTCTTTTAATGCCTGTCTCATGCTGTGAGATAACACGAAGTAAGAGCAGGAAGGTGATAACACTGACTCCTCTATATTTGCCACATTTGTGGAGGTCAGAATTGGTCTGATGTGGAGCATGGCTCACTGTTGATGCCTTAAGCATTGTTGGACAGTCTGCAACCCCATGTGTCCTTCCAAACTTCTCCAATCATGTCTAATGCAAAAAGTGATGAGTGCACAATACTGTGGACAGCCTGCCCGCCTGACTGCTCCTTGCACTCCTCTGCCATTCTCACCATTCCCCTCGTCCTTTTTCCTGCTTCACTCTCCCTCTCTTTCCTCTGTGAAAGTGAGCCACTGTGCACAGTGACCTTCAACCACACCCACAGGGGAAAAAAGAAAGAATGGAGGGAGTAGTAGCAGGATGGCAGAGAGAATAGGATAAACATGAGAAGAGGGGTGACAGAGACGCAGTGGCAAGAAAAGGAGGGGTGAAGAACACACACACACACATAAAAACCAATGCTGAAGTGAGGAAAATGGAAAATCTCTCTTCTCTTGGAAGCCAGTGGAGCGCAGAGCTGAATCTGACAAGAAGGATGACTCTCCATCCCCTTTCTCACCAGTCTGATTAAACCTCTCACTCTATGAACCCGGCACACTGAGAGCCACATGAGCAAGGGAACTGAGGACCCAAGCCTTTGCTCAAGGTGCAGGCTGGGGTGCCAACAGATACACTTGAAGGAGCAGGACCCTGAGGACAAGGTGACACTGTGAAATTCCTTCAAACTTCATCTGTGGCTGACAAAGGAACCGAAATTGAATTCTCAAACATGGAAATGAGCCAGACATCTTTTTTTAAAAAACTGTTTCCAAGAGATTCATTTTTGAGCAGATCTGTCCCAGAAAATTCCCAATCCTTCTCTTTAAGCCGGCTGTAATGAGTTAATCTACAACAGAGGAATGATTTCCTTGTGTGACTAAGACAGTAAGTAGACAGAAGGAGGACTAATTAAAGTTGTAACATCTGCCTTCTGAGCTCTAAATGTGTCTACAGGCTATGAGCATCTTTCGCTCTACTTCCTCCGCTCTTATTTCAGGCAAAGAAGGGTAAATAAGGAATCAGCCTGCTCCCAAACAATGCAACTAATCTCCTGCAAGTGGCATCATCATTATTACCATAACCAGAGAGCGTACTGTAACAGAGTGCTCTAAAATATTCATTGCATCTTCTTCCAGCTAAACTTCCACAGCTGATGGTGGAGGGAAGGGGGTGAAACTGAGGAGGGTGGGAGGTCTGGGCTTGGAGCACGTAGACTGCTTACAAATTACCACCACAACCAAACTCGGACAGCGTGAGTGAGTTGCTCCTCGTCCTCCGGTCGCTGTTGCACCGCTCTGCCATCTTCGTGGCAGGATCGGTCTGCGGTCTCCACTTTCTTTTTATATTTTTAACGATTCCGCCTCAACGCTGATGCTGCTCCACTTCTGACCGACTTCCCGGCTGCTCCGCACAGCCGGAGCCCGGCCGAGCAGCAGCAAGCAGCCCCGCACGGCTCTCTGCCCCCGCTGCTGTTTCAAAAGATAAACCGACAACAGCAGACTCCGGCACTGCGGGAGGCGACAGACCCAGATCGAGCCTCTGCAATAGCCACGGAGGCAGAGATATTTGCCGTGCCAGATCTGCACGGAGGAGGAAATCTTGATAAGTATGAGCCGTTATGGTTTTTGGGTTTTTTTGGCTCCTTCAAACTCGAGTCTGCTTGGTGTGGCAGTAGCGGTGACTTTGCCCTCTTGCAGCCTCTCGATGAGCCTACTCCTGCTGTCTGACTGTATTCGAACACCCCGGCAGAGGGAATAAGACTTTTATCGCCGAGCCTGGCTCATCAGCGACAATAAAAAAGGACTTTATTGGTCACCGACAGCGCTTCTACTTGGCGGAACCCCCCCCACTCCACTCTACTTGCTGTAAATCAAGCCAGGAAGATCGAGCCCAAGTGCAAGACGAATGGTTTGGGTAACTAAAAGCTTTACTTTACTAAAAAGCATGGCCGGATAAGTCCACAGTACCTGCTGTTAATGGGGCAGTTATGAAACAGGTGTTGCAGGGAAGCGCCTTAATGGAGATCGTTAAAGGATGCAAGACGTCTCAGGGCAGCACTGCATGCTGGGCAGCTAAAGATAACCACATTTCAAGAAAGAGAAAACCGTGATAACTGTGTAAAAAAACGCAACAGCAAGACCGTCGGGCAACTCTGGGGCCGTTACCTGATAAATCAACAGATGTTTGAAACGTCTGGGGAGAGGATTTGTTCTGCATTATCAGGGGCTGCTCACCCCTGACTCTATTAATTAATGAGTTTGCACATAATGGCTCTGATGCCGTCCCGATGCCCTTGGTGCTCATGTGCCACCTGTGATAAGTTGTGAAGGATTTCGCCTGTGATGAAAATTGCAGCTCCTCAGTGGGTGTTTCATGGAGATAAAATGTAGGTGCAGATAAATTAATCTTTGCTCTATACGCGGATTTCTGTTCAACTAGGAATCACCCAATGTTAACAGGAAACAAATGCAAGTGGCAACCCCGCCCCTTGCTTTATTTTCATCAGAGGGTGCTGGACAGAACTGAAGTGCTTTTTGGATGATTACTTAGTCAATAGTGCACATGGTGTGCACTCGTGCCTTATGTGAGGAAGACAAGAGGTGGACACATTTCTGGGAAAAATTGATTTTCAATGCTAATACACAAATCTTAAAGCTGCACACTATTATATGTCATTACTCATGCTTACAGTGGGATAGGTTGCCTCACCTTGTCAACAGCAGTGTCACTTCCCAGACAGGAGAATGATGAATTTGGCCATTATTGATGAGCTGAGTGGACACGAGGGCTGTCATCCCGGTCCCTCACTCAGAACAGAATAAATTACACTGCGATGACAGGGAGTCAAAACACAAATGCAGGCTGACGGGGAGATTTGCAGGGTAAAATTTAAGGTGCAGCCGGAATAACTCGAGAGGCACGGCCTCATGAAAACCGGCTTCAACTGTGCCTGCAAACTTCTTCAACCTCGCTCCCTCCTCTCCTGCAGGCTGGGGTTGTCCCCCAAGAAGCAAATTTAAATTCCAATATCCTCTCAATCTGCGGCTTGGTGAAATTCATTCAATTTTGTGGAAATGATAATCAAGTTTCCGTGTGCGGTGAGACAAAAGGCTTCACAGACAATCAGACATTGCTGGCATGATCCACGCCTGTCCTCCCACCATGCCTCCGAGCAGATTAATCAGCTGAGATCGCTCCTTTCCTCATCTCTTTGATTTATCCGTTTCAGAACAAACCTTTAATGTCTGTGATTCTTCAATAGTCCTGGTGATGAATGCATTTGGATTCATCCTGGCTGAGCTGGCTCATGGAAATGCATGCGTTCCTATAAGTGGGTGGAAGTCACTTTCTATCTGCATTTGAGTCTTTTCTTCTTCATCACTTTCACCCCCTCTCCCCCTGAGCTTATTTATGAACTATTACCATCATGCAGTAACACTTTATTAGGCATGTAGACAGCCAAAAGGCCTATTAATCTTTCACTTGCAGTCTTATTCTCATTCTCCTTTCTCTCACACACACACACACACACACACACAATCTCAAAACCCCTTTTTCACCCAGCGGAGTTCTTCAGCCCTCTTCAATGATTCAGACAGCACCGAGGAGATGGCAGAACTCCTGTTAGTCTTACAGTGGGGGAAGTGATGTGTCTTCCATCGGCAAGATATCAATACACATTTTTTACTGGCATACTTTTCTCAGAGGCCGCAATCATGCTGACAATCTCTCGCTCGATCACGCTCAACTGTTGCTGTTAGGACACATCTGAGCCGGTAATGATTTTATATTATAATGCTATCGATCCAGTTGATGGGTTGACACCCAGGAGTGGCGCCGGGCAGATAACAGACAGTCCAGTGGTGTGTGCTGTGCTCTTCAGCTAAATACGATAAGGGGACGGTTCGATTCCACTGTAAAGTCAATGATTATTTCTAGGACTGGGATCAATATTGAGGTTTATACTGACTGTGGCTGAGATAGGAGCTGGAACAAAATAACATGAAACCTCATTTTCAGCCAAATTAGCATTGCCAGCCCACACTCAACTGAATGTACACAGTGTGTACACAAAGACACGAGAAAAACGCATCCCTGAACAAATAGCAAAAATATCAATATTCATCTGAAATGATAGGGGGATTTGGGATGATTAAAGGCTGCAGCACAGTATGAGAACAAACACGGCACGCTATAGAGACAAAGAAAAGGCTTTGACAGGGCACCTAGCTGCGCCTGAATGTAATTAATTAATAATGAATAAGCTGAGCAGAAAAAAAGATCAGAAACAATAAACAGAAGAAAGTAAGAGCAGAGAACTTGTGGAAAAATCTCTGATCTCTGAAACAGCAGAAATTTTAGGACCTTTATGGAAAATGAAGACTATTTAATTCAAAGAGCTGCAGAGGAAAAAAAGAACAATTTAATAGGCTTCCCAGCTTGAGCAGCCAGGGTGGATGTAGCTCTGGCCAAAGATGAAGGGCGCTCACTGCTTACTCTGCAGCTATTGTCTTTAACCATAGCAACAAGCATTAACCTATTTTACATGTTTGTTTTTAGGGGGAAAAAAAATCAGCATGTTCTTATCCTGCAGATTTGTCAGCTTTACTGGGGACAGATGGCACCACATGGATCGATGTGAGCAGACTCTGAATTTTGTCGATGCAACAGATTTCCCACAGTGCATCTGTGTGTGTATGTCTCTTTCAGGCATGGTGCCTACGCCCCAGGTGTGCGTATCAACCCTGGTCACGGTGAGCACGATGGCAGTGGTGGACCTCTACTTGCTGGAGCAGAGCATGCTGGGAGCTCGGGGTCTTTCAGGACCTAGCGTGTGGCAGTATGTGGCAGTGTTGCTGGGTGATTTGGGCTTCCTGCTCGCACTGCGCTTTGTCTCAGCTGGCGTGGTGTCTGAGGCGCGGTCGCCACGTCGTGGATTTGCAAATGCCCTCTGGTTCCTGTTTCTGTCCCTGCTCCAGCTTAAGCTCTTCTTTGTCTGCCATAACTACAGACAGGAGCGCCGGCCACCTGATCCTCTGGCCAGAAAGACCTTGACACTGCTGTTGTCCATCTGTCTACCCTCCCTGTTTCTCATCCTGACGGGAGCTGACCACATGACCCCGCAGCGTAGGAAGCAGGAGGTGCGGGGCCGGCTCCTGTGGGTAGTGGTCGACCTGCTGGATGTGCTGGACCTGCAGGCAGGGCTGTGGGAAGCCCAAGGAGGGTCTGCAGCAGGGACTGGAGGAATCGTTGAGCAGAGGCTGCCCATTTGGGCCGAGGGTCTGGTCTTCTTTTACTGCTATGCCCTCCTGCTGCTTCTGCCATGTGTGGCCCTCACAGAGCTGGGAGCCACTGGCCTGCCAGGACAGAGAGGACCCCGTAAGGAGGCTTTGTACCCTTGGCTCAGTTTGGTCACTATCAATATCTTCACCCTGGCCCTGAGGGGCACAGGCATGCTGTGGTACAGGGACCCCCGTGTATCCACCGTGTTTCTAGGGAAGAACCTGCTGGCTCTGGCTGTGAAGCTGAGCTCAGCCTGGGAGAGACACAAACAGGAGCGTGGTGCTGCAGGAGGTGGGGCTGTGACTGGAGCAGAACCAGGAGACTCGACCTTGCCAAACCAGAGTACAGAGCAGGGAGAGGGCCAGACCGAGGGGAAAGCTCCTCCCTCTCATTATCACACACTGTCTCGTTCCCAAAGCCACTCACTCTCCCACGTCAGCCTGGAGCCCACAGCGACGCCCTTAGGACCCTCTTTCATCTCCCATGAACTTTAGAGAATCACTCTGAACATGCACAAAGGCATGCACAAACTGAGAATTCGGAGTAGCAAAGCCAGTATCACATCCAAACAGATAGATGTATTGAATTTTAGTACAACAGTGGTGGATATAATGCGGAGCTGTGGAAATGCATTTGGCAAGCTTGGCTTTGTGCACATTTTTTTGTGCTCAGAATAACTCAAAGCATTGCCATGATTTGTGGACGTGTATTTTTAAAATTCAACACTGTGAATGCGTCTGTCAGAGTGTAAAGACTATTTCAGAAATGTATGTTGAAGTCTACTATTGTTCATCGTGTTTTAATCTTGGTTTAACTGTCTTATTGAATTCTGTCTTTGTATTTTGAGCTTTTTTCCTTTTTCTACATTTTTAACTCACGTTTCAATTCTGATTCCTTGCTAAAAATCTGACGCCACTGATTTATTGCGTCTGTGGAAGGATGAAGAACACAAATTTGTGACACCAATTTTAGTTGAGTTTAAGAGGTTTCAGGAAAAATCAGATCAAATTTTTTGCTGTCAGACCGTTAGATGCCAAAATATAGACTATGACCTTTCAGTGTACATTTTCTCACTTCATAGGAAACTTTTCTCAGAGAAAACTTCAATACACAGGAGTGATGATTCATTTTTCTCTCAGCACCACAGAGCCAAGACTCAAAAACCATCTACCACTAAAAACGCCTCATTGTGTTTCAATATTTTAATGTGGAATCTAACTTGATGACCCTTTAAATCAAAGTCTAATCATGATCCCGGGTGAGTTTACTTTGAATTTTTTTACATGCCAGAAGAGGTAAAATTATACCATTTTTCCACAATATTCTGATATGGATGAGGAGCACGGATTTTTTTTCCTCCTTGTATTATACAGTATATTAATATTGTCATGACTTCTCAGATACATCTTGGAGGGTGCCTCCACCAAGGTTTTTCCATCCAAACACTGACAGATATTACGTAATAGTTCATCTTGTCTGAAAGAAAATGTTAATCAGAGGAATCACTCACTTTGTCATTTAGTTGGAGTGAAAATCTGCAGACTCATGGGACCATGAGGATCTCTAAACTGTGTTTATTATCTTTTGACATATTTTATCTAATTTAAATGCACATCAGTTAGTTAGACTTCACTTTAATAAATGACAATTTTATAATGTACCTTTAAATATGTTTCAACATTTGGTATTTAAATCATCCAGTAGCAACTGTAACACAACAAAAATGTGCATAACTGAAGTTGCCAACTACAAAAGACACGTTGCATTAATGCAATCTTTCACTGGTAGGGCTTAAAGGTGGGCAATAAGCATTTTGCATCATCTTTATGTACAGTACAGCTCTTTTTTCACTATATTGTTTACCAACACTGAATAGTAATCCCTTTAGAGTTTCAAAATTCATTTAAAATTTGTTTTGTGATCTCCACTCATCCCAAAGTGTCAGTGTGTCATTAAAAAAAAGAACAAGAAAACTGTCCAGCCACCTGTCCAACCCTTAAATCTGTTTTATAACTTTAGAAAAAATGAGTGAACTGTTTAATTCTATTTGAATAAAGGATGGATCCTTTGATTCACACATGTATCAAGGTGTTGGCCATCATGGGAGTGAGGGATGTAGATGATGTACAGTACAGTCAAGTGCCTTGTTTCGTCATGGTGCAACGAACCTCTGGGTTGTCGTACACATTATGTGTACCATGTGGAACTTGGACATATGCCATGTGTATACTGTGAAGTTATTCCACAGCTGTTGTCAGCTACACCTCCAGGACAGACTGCAAACTAATAAAGTATTTCATAGTCGCCTAGTGTTGACAGTTCATTGGCTATTATAAAGGGGCATTATTGGCAGACAATCACATACACTCACGCAGGGAAAACAGAAGGAGTCAGTCCAAATTATTCAAGTCCAAGAGGCCTTAGGGGCAAATAACTGACTCCTTCTTGCAAAACCTCCACTATATTAAAGTCTATCAGCTCTCATTGTGCAGTCACAGGAAATTGCATGTTTTTATGTTTTCATGCTGAACTGGTTAAGTGAATGGAAGCCTCCCCAAATGTTCTCGGCAGAAAAGCACGCTCTTTGCTCCACAGAGCGGCACACTGACGAAAGGCCGTCATTTATCACAATTATGCCAGCGGCCCCATCAGCTCGGATCCTCTCGCAGTAATCCTTGAGTGTGCCGTCGTGTTGTCTGCCTTTAATGCTGAAAGAGAGAGAAGTCTTGATGTGATGGGGTGCGCATGTCAAGAGTTGTAGTAAGTGCGTGTGATGTTTTTCAGAGTGAACTGGCTCTTTGCTCACAGCGGCTATGAATGCACCCATCAGCCTGTCCTCTGAGCTTTAATGGTCCTATTAATTGAAATTGAGGCTATTTGTCAAAATGCAAGTGCTCATTCTCACTGCTTTATGCATGATTTACAGGCTGTATTTACAGGATGTATTAAGACTAATGTACATCCTCCACCACAGAAAGAAATTTATTTAAAGTTTCTGTGAGGAATTTTTCTTCAGTTCGGAACACTTTTAGGGAAAAACCACAGAGGGATATCCAGTGTAGTAGACAGCATCCAACTCTCGCCCACCCTCTTTCTTTCATCTCCCTCTACTTTGCCCACTCTACATTTCAAACGCATGCATTCTGGATGCAGTCCCTGTTGGGCACCTCCTCATATTTCTATTATACTAAAAGCAGTGGCTACATAGGCAGCTGCCTCTGCAAATGACTACCTCCTAGAATTTGTTACACCTGTTAGACTCTGAATACAATACTCAGCATTTTCCCTCAGCTCCCACCATCTCCCATAACCTGTTCCTGAAGAAAAGTGCATGGGCTGCTTACCTATTTTCATTCTTTTGCTGTTCTCTCTGGTGCTCCCCATTCTTCCCTTCCATTCGCCTGTGCTAATTTCACTCTAGCCTGTAATTATTCTCATGAACCAGAGCTGTCAGTTTTTCTTTTTTTTCCTCGTATTCCTTCTTTTATTTTTCTCGTTTGTTTAAATTTGCCCTGCAGCCGACAGGCAGCCTACCTCTCTGCTTTTCCCCTGTCAAGAGTGGTTAGTCAGAGACGAGGGGGGGAAAAAATGAGGGGGAGAGGCTGGCTAAGATTAAAGGACCGGGGCTACTGCCTAAAGCAGAGTGGCTGCTGACTGCCATTTATTTAGCGTTTGCTACACACATTGTGAGCTTGATGGAGCAAGAGAACAGACAGAGACAAACGCACAACACAGCGCCCTGACAACAATGACATCTCAAACAGTCCAGAAGGAGGCACCTTTAGACAAACATATGGCTTTTTTTTGCTTGGTTGAGCACTTGGTTACAACCCATCTCACCTCATTACCCCCGACACAGCAACAGCTACAGTATGCCTACAAGCTTACACCCACCTCATCTGGCAAAAAGAGCCACATTTAACAGACAGATGTCTAAATCATTCATCACAGCACACACACCATCAGCATTGCTGCTTCTGGAGAGAACTTCAAAGTATACTCTAAGAGAAAGAAATGATGCAAAAGAATCTGAGACTCTTATGATATGCAATGCAATAGTGGAGACAAATGCATACTAAATACAGGTCTCAGAAGTTGGGGTGATATTTGAATAATGTTGAAATCAAATGCCTAGAACGTGGCTAGTATGCCTCTGCCTTAAATCTGACCCCATGTGACCTTGATCCTTGACCCCACAATCTTGTAAATGTTATAAGATCTCCTAGCCATCATAGGTATTAATCACACAAAGTTTGTTAAAGATCCAACAAACAAATCAGCTCCTGTAGTGGTAAATTTTGTAACAGACAGATGGATGGACAAACAGATGCACACGTTATCAGTTTTTCTACCCATCGTGGTGATGAACTATACAAGTACTTGCAATGATGCAGCGGCCCAGTCAGCTCCTACATAGTGGCACCAATATTTTCACTGGCGAGCCTATGCGAACTTGACGTGACACAAACTGATCGTAGTGATTTGGAATACAAAATCTGGCTAGGATCAAGGAGCCCAGTAAGCTCCTACAATGTTAGAAAGATTTTGATTAATATTTCCTGTGATCTTGACCTCTGACCCTACAATCTCATGTTATGTTATGTTATCAGATCTTTTACCCATTATAGGTGTTCACTACACTAACTTTGGTAAAGATTCAGCAAACAATTCAGCTTCTGATGTGGTAACAAGATTTGTAATGGGCTGACAACCCAAAAATATAATGCCTCAGCAGCAGAGGCATAATAAATAGAACTAGGGCTGAAATAACCAAGTAGTTAACAGAAAGTTACAGTAACAACTCTGAAACTGTAATAATCATTAATTGGCACAAATTAGCAATTTGCATCAAATTGCAGATATTTGTAGTTCCATGTTTTAATTCACTATAAAATTAAAAGTTGAAGAAAATACCAGTAAAAGTAGCAATACCAGTGTCTAAGAGTAAAAAGTAAATATGACTGCGTCATGCATTTCAATTATGCATCAAATCAACTTAAAAGTGTAATTATGTAGGATTGTCTGTTTCAGAATAACCTATTATTAGATTATACATATTGCTGCACCTGCATCTGTGTGTAATCATTCTTCTGTGTTGCAGCTGTTAAAAATGGGGATTGTTTATTAGTTTAGAATTTGCTAGACAGACTAAACCTAGTAATAATGCATTATGATTTATTTCCTCATTACACTGTTTAAAATCCATTTTCTACTGCCTATCTGGGACCATCAGTCAAAGGAGAGCTGCCCAGACCATCCTCCTCAGCTACTGCCTCTAGTTCTACCGACAGGATATCAAGGCATTCACAAACCAGCTGAGAAACATAATCTCTCCAGCATGTCAGCAGTCTCACTGGGGTGTTCTCCACATTGGAAATAACTCATTTAAGATGTGTCCAGGAGGCATCCTTGATAGATAACTCCTTTTGATATTGAGGGGCAGTGGCTCTACTTTGAGCTTCTCCTAAATGACTGAGCTCCTCATCCTATCACATCCTTAATTAAATACTCTGAATCTGCAAAGAATGTAATACATACATATATATGAAGAGGAGTATAAATGAAAAGGAATTTATCATGAAATTAACTTAAATGAATCATGTTTTTGATTGTTGGTCTGATAAAAAAAATAAATCTTCACAGTATTAGTTTAGGCAGGACATAAAGTCAAGTTCAGCCACAATCTTGGCAGTTAAGCTGATCCCAATACTAGAACACATCAGGTGATACCTTACCACACAGCATATTGGTAAATTCCATATAGGGTGCGCTATTTAAGTTCCTTTAGCCTGCCCAGAGCCCCTGTGCCCCTGCAAGCCGCTTTGCTTCTTGTTGGCACTGATAACTGCTTTGTTATGCACTGGGGTCATATTGCTGATGCTCTCCCCTTCTCTGGCTTTATGCATGTTAAAAGGTGAGGAGATCCCAGAACAGAGCCCAATATACTGCAGATGAAAAGAATCTTCATTGACTATAGAATTCCTGGCAGAAATGCAACTTAATCCCTTAAGTCCTAAGCTATTTTTTTAAATTTCCACCTGAAAAACACCTCCAGATTTGTTTAGTAACAGCTGTAAAACTGAACAGGCAAAAATTAACAACTAGAGGATGTTTGAATAAAAGACACTTGACAGCATTCTGAAATATAGTAGGTTGTCTTATCCACATCACGAGTCCACAGTGACATTTAAAAAACTCAAATTTATTTATGCCTCATGAAAACTATAAAATAAGAGCAAATACCAGTCTTTTAGGACTGAGTTAGTAAAGACCACACTACCAAAGACTGCAGTTCCTCAAAGGGCCACTTGAGGGTGGCTCCAAGAACCAGTCAATCCCCATAGGGTCTTTAACTTTTGATTAAACTGTTGGTTGGTCTGTACAGCTAATTAACCTCTTCATGGCAAATGTACAGGGGTGGATGTTAATATAATGCTCTAGTTTAAACTGTATTAATGTTAAAGTTACAGAGAATTAGCAGCAAGCCCGCATTAAATAACAGGTGGATACCGCTCTGGGACAGTGCTGTTCAATTTTTGTTTTAACTCTGTTTTTTGCTGACCAAATTTAATATTTAATATCACAGAGAATTACAGATGCATCTCACAAATCAAGCAAGGTCGCTCCCAGTTCCCAGGTTGACCCTGTTGTTCAAATATAGCCCAGTTTCAGGAAACACTGAGATAGTTTCACCAAAAATGCCACACTTAGGGCTTCAGAGTGACATTCCACAAACTCCTTGGTAGCATCAATTTACATCATTTATAGTCCATTTTCTCAGAAAGGACTTAAAGTAAGCCCAGAGAAGGCCTAAGTCCAGAGTAGTTAATTCTGGCATCAAAATGGCTTTCTGAAACACAAATTAATTACAGATGACTAAACCTGGACTATGGAGCCCAGAGTAAGTGCTTTAATACTGCAGGACCTGCAAACAAGGACAAAGACCTGTTGGATGAGCAACTGATATGAACAATAGAAAGCGAGCAACCTTTGGAGAATATACTAAATGAATGATCACCTAGACCAGTGGTCCCCAACCTTTTTTGTACCACGGACCGGTTGCATGTATGAACATTTTTCCGCGGACCGGGTGGACGCGGCGGGGAGGTTTGTCAGTTAATAGTCTGTAATCTGAATGCAACAACTACACTTTATATAGAGAAGGTACGTGTGTTTTGTCTCAATGTGGTGAAGCAGTTTTGTAGGGTTCATTGCTTCATTAGCCAGTCGGTCACAGTGGGTGAGGAGCTTGTGTATTGCCTGTTGTAATGAACCCGTAACTTAGGTAAGAATCTTTGTATTTTCTTTTAAATGCAGCTTTCTTTTTGCTGGCGGTCCGTGACCCTTCTGCTGTCCCATCGTTTGCTCGTTCCTTCCCGAAAAAGCTCTTCGGTGAATTTTATTTTCAAGGGTTAGCTTGTGTCGCTGATGCGTGAAACGACGTTCCAGAGTCAAGTGCGGTTAGTGAGGCGAGGGCGGAAACAGTTGTTTTTCAAAATACGATCCGGAATAGGAAAGAAAAATAACATTTTAACCACGACATTTTTTCTTTGTGGCCCGGTTCCGAATGGCCCGCGGACCGGGGGTTGGGGACCCCTGGGCTAAACCATACTGGCTTTTTGGATACAGAAGTGTGTTTGGAACTGTGGATTTACAAGTGTGAGAAATCCTATAATCCATCTCTGGGTAGTCAAAAAGTTTGCACTTCATGCTTTAGCGTTACTGTCATTTTTCTAGAAAAAGGGGGCTCTGTTCTGTTCAGGTTCAGGAGGCCATGACATTCTGACCCATATGGAGAAAACAAAGGTTCTTAATATTTACCTCTGTGCTTTTTTTTACCATGACAAGTCAAACTTGCTGCTGTGGAAGAGTTCCACTGACAACCTTCTCATCTCTCTGAAAGAGAGAGAAAGAAATATATTCCCTTGTAGGATTGTGCTGCTGCTCTTGTAAAGGTCTAGATCTGTTCTGCTTGGGGATGTTACAGCTGAATGTGACACCTTCATATATGTGTAAACTTGAAATATATCTTACCCTTTATATCTTCCTTGTTCTTTGCCCTTTTGTTTCAGTAGGACGGGTGTCTTCTACCAGGCAATGCCTGCAGTTGGAGCTGATGGAAAGAACATCATGAAACTGATTCCTGTCCAAATGGTCAACGGACAGTTTTTGCAAACTCAGATAAGCAATCCTAAAACAGTCCCGACTTCTCAGAACTCTGTCACCATAAACCTTGCCTCAGCACCTGTGAACACAGCCACAAAGACCGTTTTGAGTTCTTCTGTCTCTCAGCAAATAATCAGGAAGCAGGTTTCCCTTGTGAATGTCTTGTCTAACCAAGTAAATTTGGGTCATAATAATTCACTGAACAAACACTCACTGCAGCAGCAGACTGTTAATTTAATGGCTGAAGTTCCTTCAGTAACGACAGTTACAAAAAAATCTGGGATGCCAGTAAGACCACTTAATCAGCTCCCAGTTACAGTAAAATCTCCAGTGCTCCCCAGAGGACAGTATCTCCAGATTCCCCCCAATGCACACGTCCAGATGGTTCCAGCGTCCAAACTCCCTCCAGGTATCCAGAAGCAGATCTTCACGTCGTCAGCAAGCTCCTCTCCAGGTTCTGCCGTACCCAGTGTGGTCTATGTGTCGCCCGTCACCACTGTGAATCAAGGTGCGACTCAGACGAGTGACTCTGCAGACCCTGTCCATCTTCTTTCCAACGCAGGGAGTACGACTGTGCCTGGACTCCAACCAAAAGAAGCACAACAACAGTTAAAACTGATTTCAACGGTCTCACAAAGGTCCAGCAGCCCCACGCGGTGGGTGATAGAAGAAGAGGACGCGTCGGCTGGTTCAAGCATAAAACCTCTTCATTCTCCGTCCGTCACTTCAGAGATTCTGCGGGCTGTGGCAGAGAGAGAAAATTCTAGCAAACAGCACAGTGTCTTTGGGAAAACAGTTTCTTTGTCGAGTCAGGACACCAGTGTCCAAGGACAAGAAAATGCCTTGGTCATGTGCAATGGCAAGGTGTTTTTTGTGGCTAAAAAGTGCACTCTGCCATCTACCTCCACAGCAGGTTCTGAATTCAGCAAGACCACTGTTCCACAGTCTTCTTCTCAACAGCTTCTTCAGTCGCCCGCACCTCATACGAGGCAGGAGCTCAGAACACAAGTGGAGTCGGATGAAGTGATTGATCTTTGTGACGACGACGATGAGTTGCCTCAACAAGTAGCGTCCGTTAGAACACCAGAGCCCTCTCATCTGGATGAAGACAATGTAATATTTGTGTCGTATATTCCACCCAAATCCGAGTCCTGCTCAGCTGCATCAAGAAGAGCTCTGAGAGGAGCAGAACCTGGCCAGAGTGTGTCGGACAGAAACGAGATGGGCACTTGTGGTTTGGCAGGGATGAGCATGAACGTTCAGCAGAGCGCGTCCACTCAGCAGCTGGAAAGCATAGAGATTGATGAAGAAACAGAAAGTCCAACAGATCTCTGCAGCAGCTTTCAAATGGAGACCAACAGCCACATAATGGAGGTGAGGGCACTGTCGATGCTTCTGGATCGTGTTGAGACTGTTTTCAAGCAGTGATATTTGTATCAGCTGGATATAACAACCCTTTATTAGGTCTGAAACTAATCAGTGCTCTGATCAGTATTTGCATCTAGTTTTTAAAGGATTTCCCAGCAGCGCCTCTGTTGTCACTCTGTGGGTATATCGCCAACTTTGCACCTTCCCTCTGTTGTAAAGATTCAGTTTAATAGGAAGTTGCATGAAATAGAGTTTATTTGGGCAAGAACCGTGAACTTCCTGCAGTGTTCCAAAAACAGATTTTACTCATAGGTATGTTTTTTATTCTTGATGCCAGATTCAGATAGGGTGTGCATTAAAAAATATGTTTTTGTTGCGTGTTCAGACATTTGTTGGATTCTTCTGTGTGTGTGTGTGTGTGTGTGTGTGTGTGTGTGTGTGTGTGTGTGTGTGTGTGTGAGT
>VUQH01082720.1:23860-34200 GCA_015106775.1 Etroplus canarensis
GCTTTGTTTAATGTTCTAAAGGGGTATCTGTTGTCTGAATCAGAAATCCACTTTAGTAATCAGACAATTCCATCACGTTTTCAAATTTGGCCGCTCTGCACCACCACTCTGGATTTTAAATCAAGCAATTAAGATCTTTTGTACTTTTCTTCGAGACTGAAGGTGAGACTTTCCGTTTTAATTCAAGGGGTTTGACAAAAGAATTGCATGGCCAGTTCATTCCTCCTTTTAAAAATGTTCCACGTTTGATTTGATTAGATTCGGCCACTCCTCTAATAGGTTTTTTGTGGTAATGACGGCCTCGTATTGGATCATCGTGTCTTTTGACATCATAGTGAGGCTTCTAGAAAATGGCTGCCGAATTCAAGTTTAACACTGGGATCGTCTGCTGAATTTGTCATGGAATGATGAGGGGACAGACCTCTGGACTCTGGTCGTTAAGATGGAGAACTATAAATGGCCATAATGCCTGAAAAGTTCTTTTGTTAAACCTTTTTGAATTATAACTGAAGTCTGCATTTCAGTTGCATCTTGAGTGCGTGATTTAAAATCTACTTGGTAGCGAGTGAGGTTGCAAAAAAAAGGGCCATTGTCCAAATACTTACAGACCTGACTGCAACTAACCACTAATGACTGACGAGGTGAGTAAATCTGGCGAAGCCAATACTGGCCGTGTTGTATGAAAATACTACGTATTTGTACATTTATATTTGATGTTCTCCTATTTGCAGGACTCTACAAATTCTGCACCACTGGCACCAAGTCCCTGCCAAGTGTCTGACCATCTGCTGAGGCAGATATTTGGGATAACGGCCGAAGTGAAAATTTGCCTTCAGAGAGTCGATGAAGTGGCAGTTGGGTCTGTCTGTACAGACCCTCTGGACACTGACCCCGTTAGGTCTGCGGACGATGGTGTATTTGTTTCACAAGAAACAAATATCGACGGTGATGTTATTGATGTAGAGAGAGCAAAATTACTAACTGGAAAGGAGCTGCCACCAGCTCCTCATACAGGTATGACACTTATCAAATGTTCACATGCTAAACTGAACCAAAACACTCCTCATTTTGCTGTGGAGCAGACGTTCTGTTCAGGTCAAAGCTCGTACACCAGAACATCATGTGATCCTGAGACTGAGCCAGCGACTGGCTGTGTAGGTCCGACAAATGAGGATTTACCCTGCACGAATGAAAACGCCGTCCCACAGTCACAGGAAACAGCCGCGCACCTGCAGACTCAGAATTGTTTGGATCGCGGCAGGAACACGAGGAGAATGGGACGGACCAGGAAACGGACTGTGTGTCCGTGTTGCTTAACCACTACTCTGGATCCTGCAGTCAAGTCCAGCTCAAGGTCCGAGGAGCTGCAGAAGTGTCTGTTGACTGCAGAGCAGATGAACAGAAGAGGAGGAAGAGCAAAGGTAGCTAGAAAAGAGGGAAGGGCGGGCCTTGAAGAAGCCAAAAACAAGCACAACTGTAGCAATAATGAGGCTCCAGCCTGTGTCACTTTGTCCTCCGCGTCCATGGGCTCCGATGAACTGAAAAGACAGGAAGAGATCAGAAGACTCAAAGATATTCTGAAAGAGAAAGAGGCAGCCTTGGAACGAATGAGGAAAAGAATGAGCTGATAGAAATAATCCAACAATTCTAACACACACATCCTTTTAAAATGAACCTGGTTTGGCTTCTCTGTTGTAGTGAGGACTAACAAAACAAGGCTAGCTACAGTGCGCTGTCATGAACGTGTGGCGTTTGCAAATCGCCATGCAGCAGCCTTTGCTTTCACATTGACAGAGCGTGCAACAGTGAGACTACAACGCCGGCACTAAGTAAGAGCTGGTGGACACGTGCACGTACTCGACTTTTTCTGTGGATGTAGGAAAACCCGGGTCCTGGACTCCAAGGTGGCACCCCCTCATTCAAATGAAACTTACTAGACTCAGACAGTTTTCTTGTTTCAGAGTTTATGATCTGTGGAGCCCACCCATGCTGGGCAGCCATAGACTGTAACGTGGTAACACCAGTAACACCACCCACTGGGCTGTATAAGTTTCTGTCATAATGGCGTTCTGTTAGAACTGTGCTTTTTGAGTGGAAAGCTTTTTTTGTTTGTTGGTTTGTTTTGTTTTATAGTTCTAATACTCCAAGTGACCACTAGAAAAATATGGCAACAAGGTTGAGGCGCAGCACCGTACCCATCTGTCTGAATCAGTCTGTCTTTTCCCATGTAAACAGTGATTTTTGTTGGTTATTCTAGTAACCCTCACTCAAAGCCCCACTGTGGTTGTCTTTACCTGGAGGTCACTGCAGACACACAGCTGCATCCTACAGCCCTGTTTCCAAAAAGTTATGATGCTGTGTAAAATGTCAGTTTAAAATGAAATTCAAAGTTTTGCAAACTCCTCCCCCATTTTAAAATTTTTTTTTTTGTTAATTGCACACAAAATGTTGTTTTTGAATAAATAAGAGGGCTTCAAAAGACTGGAAAGCTGGCTTCATTATAAAAGATGATGGGGCATCTTGCACTAGGTACAGGTCAGTGATACAGTGAGGTATAAACAGTATTACAGAGTGGAAAACTACTGGGTAGACAAATGATTACACTATTTCAAAATGTAAAATAGCTTAGAATGTGGCGATTCCAATATCGACAAGTCCATAAGAGCTTTAAAAGATATTTCATGTAGCAGTTATAGGTAACCAGTTAAAACTACTGGGCAAAAAAAACCCAGTGTGTGTTCTCTGGTCCAAAGAGGAGAGGGTCTAAAATATGCTAAAAATGCGAAGTTCAAAAGCCAGCAGCCGTGATAGTACGGTCATTTTCACATGTGATACATCTACCAGCTGTCTTTAGCCTGTCTTCCAGTCTTTTGAGGTTCCATTAGCAGTTAGAATCAGTCTCAGACACATTGCCAGTAGATGGCCCCTTTCCCTACAAGCTGACTGACTGAGCCATATTACTGAAAGGACGCGATGGATGGATGGAGTGTTTCTTTTTACTTGCTGCTTACTTTTTTAATCACTTGTTTTTCTGTTTCGGTTTAGACACCAACAGGACTTGGTCAAACTGGGGGAAAAAATAACAGCTCGGGTTAAAACACACCTTTTCACAAAGCACTTTATAATTTTAATTTCAAAGCTCATCAAGACGTCTACTGCTGGGCTGATCATGCTAGCAGGTGTAAGACTGCTTATTGGCACAATCCACAGTCTGTTCATAGCATTAATTAATTATGGAAGGCTTTAACTTATTTTGATTTTACAATGAGTGCCTTTAATGCAAATCATGATGCCTTTATAGTAAGGGCTCAACGTCAGACTTGACACTCATTGAAAACATTTTTGCAAATTATGAAAAGAAAAAGTATATCAAAGTAGACCTAAAACTGTTGAAGAGATGACCTCCTTTATCAAGGAAGAATGGAAAAAAATTCCAGCCATAGGTCTCCTCAGGTCCAACAGTTTGGACATGGGACACGTTGTTTAGGTTTAAATCACATTTTACATGGCATCTTGATGTTTTTGTTAACAGTGATGTATTTTCATGGTTATTTGAGAACCTTTTGGCAGGTGGTCTTACCCCGTGTACAGTATCTGTTTTTGGCAGTGTACAGCATTAACATAGAATGTATCTGTTGGGTCACAGTAAGTGTTACGCTTTCTGTTCTTTTGTAACTTCTCTTGTCACTGTAGTTTTATACGTCGCCATCAGGATTGTACATTTTTTCACTCGTCAGATTTATCTTTGCTTTGACGTATCATTTAGTAGCAGTCTGCTGCAGTTAACAGCAGTGACTTCATTTTGATCATTTTTATCCCATAGCTGATGTCCCTCTGTGACCATCTCCATGTGATATCCTACCTCTATAGTACAGTATTGACCCCCCCTTGGCATTTTTCCTATTTTTTAGCATTACGATGTGTAATTTAGATAGATTTTTTTTAATTTTATGTAATGGACCTACACAAAGTACTTCAAATTGTTGAAGTGGAATGAAAAAAAGTATTTTAATTCTTGAAAGTAAAAAAAGGATAGTGGTGTGTGCATATATATTTACCTTCTGAAGCGGTTCCAGCTGAAACAGTCTGAACAGCACAGTTCCAGTTTTTTTTCCCCAGTCTGATTCGGGCCACTTCCATATGTGGTCCTAAACCGGATGCACGTCCGATGTTTTTCAAAGCGAGCTTAGTCTGAACGGTCGTGTCACATTTCATCCGACTTTTATGTCACTGAAGTGAGACATAATTCTTTGCCGGAGGGGGCGAGACGCGGCGAGGTCTGCTTAGGGTCGTTGTCCTGCTGGAAGTTGAACCTCCATCCCAGTCCTAAACCCCTGGAAGACTCAAACAGGTTTTACTCAAGAATGTCCCTGTATTTAGCAGCGTCCATCATTCCTTCAGTTCTGACCAGGTTCCCAGTCTCTGCCCATGAAGAACATCCCCACAGCATGATGCTGCCACCACCATGCTTCACTATGGGAATGGTGTTGTTCCCCCTACTTCTATCCCATGATTTTTAGGGGGCCAGTTGCCTTTAGAAGTCACCTAATTACTTCATTAGTGTAATTTGGACCTTTAAATGGCCAAATTACATTATATACACAATTATATTTTGACATGAAATTGCTGGCCAGAAGTAGGGGTGGGCCTGGAAGTAGTCCATGGGCCAGGAGTGTGTGACCCCTGATTCAAACCATTCCAGCTCTGGCTGTATGTGTTGGGTTGTTGTCCTGCTGGAAGGTGAACCTCCGTCCCAGTCTTAAGTCTTTTGCAGACTCTAACAGGCTTCCTTCTAAGATCGCGCTGTATTTGGCTCCATCCATCTTTCAGTGAACTCCGACCAGCTTCCCTGTCCCTGCTGAAGAAAAGCATCCCCCATGATGCTGCCACCACCATGTTTCACAGTGGGGATGTTGTGATCAGGGTGATGTGCACCGTTAGTTTTCTGCAACTCATAGCGTTTTGCATTTAGGCCAAAAAGTTTAGTTTTGGTCCCATCTGCCCAGAGCACTGTCTTCTACACGTTTGCTGCGTCCCCCACGTGGTTTGTGGCGAACTGCAAACAGTTGTTATGACTTTCTTTCATTAATGGCTTTCTTCTTGCCACTCCTTCATAAAGGCCTGATTTGTGGAGTACATGACTAATGGACAGATTGTCCCACCTGAGCTGTGGATCTCTGCAGCTCCTCCAGAGTTACCATGGGCCTCCTGGCTGCTTCTCTGATTAATGCTCTCCTTGCCCGGCCTGACAGTTTAGGTGGACGTCCATGTCTTGGTAGGTTTGCAATTGTCCCTATACTCTTTCCATTTTCAGATGGTGGATTGAACAGAGTTCTGTGAGATGTTCAGAGCTTGGGATATTTTTTATAACCTAACCCTGCTTTAAACTTCTCCACAGCTTCATCCCTGACCTGCTGCTGTGCTCTTCTGGCTTCATGATGCTGTTTGTTCACTAATGTTCTCTAACAAACCTCTGAGGCCTTCACAGAACAGCTGGACTTATACTGACATTACATTACACACAGGTGGACTCTTTTTACTAATCAGGTGACTTCTGAAGGCAACTGTTGCTCTGGATTTTTTTTAGAGGTATCAGAGCAAAGGGGGCTGAAAGCATATGAAGGTCACACTCTTCAGATTTTTTTAATTTTAAAACCATGAATCATGTTCCTTCCACTTCACCATTATTCACTACTTTGTGTTGGTCTATCGCATAAAATCCTAATAAAATGCATTTATGTTTGTGGTTGTAACAGGATAACATGTGGAAAAGTTTCAGGGTTATGAATACTCTCACAGGGCACTCTACGTATACTTATATCATGTGACACTTAGATTGCACCGAGGTGGACCTTCTTTAACTAATGGATGGATGGATGTAGTGAAGGAGGACATGCAGAGGGTTGGACATATTGGACAAAGGATGTTGAAGATGGAGCTGCCAGGCAGGAGGAGAAGAGGAAGTCCACTGGTTGATGGATGAAGGACATGCAGAGGGTTGGTGTGAGGGACGAGGATGCAGGGATAGGGTGAGATGTAGTTAGATGATGCGCTGTGGCGCCCCCTAACAGGAGCAGCTGAAAGAAGAAGATGATCTGATTTTTGAAGGTAATTGGTAGATCTTATTTAAGGACTTCATAGCAGCGGGCACCACTTTTTTATTAAATATTTTTAAAACACGTTTTGTTTTGTTCTTCATTTCGCTTCACTTCACCAGTTTTGGCAGTCTAATAATTTCATTATCATTGAACATGCCCCCTGAGCAGGCATAGGTCAGATTGGCAGTCAGAGCTGTCAATCATGATGGTACGCCTGAATTTTACACCATTAAATGACTAATTCGAACCAAATTATGAGAAAGGAGACCATTTGAACTGAAATCCACCTGAAAAGAACTATTTAAAATGTTGGAAGCCATCTTTAGGAAAAATTTATCAGGAAAACTGTTTAATTTTCGTTTGACCTCCTCCCACCTGCTAAACACGGAGGGGGTGGGACTTAGCACCTACACTGCAGCCAGTCAGCAGGGGGCGACAGAGATGTTTTGGCTTCACTTTTCATGTCTGTTTTCAAAGGTCATTGATTGTAATGCAAAAAATGTGAGAAACACCAAGGGGGAAAAATACTTGTGCAAGCCACTGTAATCAGTGGATGTGGAGTGTCACTGAGGAGTGAACAAAGTGGACGTTCAGTTAAAATTATCGATTAGATCAATAATTTTAACGGATGCAGCTTTTTCATTTTAACATGACTTGTTGAACATCCGAGAAACTAAGTGTGATGTCATACTTCAGTCATGTTTAGAGAATACTAACTATTGAATGTATTTTTATTTGTGGTTCTTTGTAAATAAATCAGACTGTTGGTGGGTGTAAACCACCAATAGAGACATGTTACTTGTTACAGACCTGTGATAAGTTGGACCAGTCCATCAGTTGATAAAAGAAAGATTTCTCAGCTACTGAATTTTTATGAAATCTGTGTCCAGACCTTTTCTTCCCAAACCAAATTTCCATCTCCTGTTTTCATAAACTACTCACAAAGAATTAAGGATATTCGGCTTTTGGGTGAAATCTCAGGATGCATCTAAAATGCACTATAACCTTTACAGGTGACCTTAATTTGACCTTTTCTACACTCTACTCTCGCTGCTTGCATAACCTGCTGTTGGTGCTTAACGGCAAACTTCACAACTGCTGTTTGATCCATGAATCGACCAGTAAATGTTCTGGTTCAGTTAGAGTTTGTGTTTAAACAGTCCTCGTCGTCATGCTGCTCACGTTCTGACATCATGAGACCAAGACGACACCTAACAACTGATCAACAGCGCCTCGCCACTGCGAGGCTTCAAACAGGACGCTGTTAGATCAAAGTATCCACGGAGCTTAGAGTGTCATCAGCAGGTTGAACAGAGACTGGAAGAGTCACAGAAGTCGAGCTGGATGGTCAAGGTCACGTGACAAGCTATTGACATGTTTTGTTGTGGTATACGCACCACTGATGCTGGCTTTTGTTTCAATAAATTGTTTGATATGAGGAAATCACCATTGCATGCTTCTGCTTAAATACCCTACTTTCATGATATAATATCACTGTAGCATGAACTTTTTACATTTTCCATAAATTTCACCCAAAAGCCAAATGTCCTTAACTTTTTGTGAGTAGTGGATTTACCTTGTCTTTAAACTGATTATTAAAGCAGATATTTCAGCTTTTCTGGACTTTCCTCCTTAGCAAAATTCTTTACAAGGATTTTTAATAATTTAAGAGATACTCTCCACAAACATTCACTGATACATTCAGTATAATAACTAGTTCCTGTCTGGACGGTGGAAACTAAAAACTTTGCTGTTATCATAAAAAACAGTTTTTTGGGGGTTTGTTTTCTTTTTATTTACATGTATTTCTGAAACACTCAGACATTGACTTAGTTATAATTTATCTTGATGAAACTAAGTGTTGCAGATAATTACATGACTTTTGATATGGTCAGCAGTCTTTCCAGGTGAGAAGTAATGAAGCAAATGTAAGACCTTCTGAATCAAAGTAGGACCTGCCACTGTCAAAATATATGGAAGCATGTCCTGATTATTTGTTGCCATATCCACTAAATTAACATAGAAATTAAAAAAAAATGTTCCAGAGAGTCAAAGTGTCCCCTTGTCTTTCGTCTGTAATGGTCGCACACAACAAGTGAATCAAAGTTGTGTTTAAATGAGACTCTGTATGCAGTGATGCCCCTTTAGATACAGATAAGAATGAGAAATTTGTTAGAATTTCTTTTTTATTTTGATCGAAGTGTCAGCTGTTATTGATGCACATCTCCCTGTCTGAATGTGCCCTGATGCCTTCAGAGCTGCTCTGATCTACTGGAACCTTCCCCTAACCGGGCTTTCTAAAAGCGTGTTGCTGTGTACATTTGACACTGTAAGTAGGAGATACTTGTGTATTGCAGCCTGATCAGAGCTGTACAGGTGGAAACACTAGGGGGAGCAGTGGCCACAGGAAGGAGGAAAAGGAAACGAGACGAGTGAAGAAAAAGATTTTTTTAAAAATATATGTTTATGTGAAAGATGATATCGAACGTTGATGCCATCTGATGTAATAAAATTGACTGCATTCTGGCACTGTACTTCATGCCAGAATACGACGCCCGGCTCTCGTACCATTAAGATTAGTGACTGCAGTAAACTGCTACATACATTTAAAGTCAGGGATCATTTCTGATTACGTTATGAGGCAAACATGGATAGCAGAGTACAGCATGGGTAATTCACCTTATCCTGGGATGATTCGGCCATTTTAATGAGAATTACTCATAAGTGAATAATTGTTTTATACATTGTAAAATTCAAATTTCCATTATCGGTGCTACTCTTTACAGACTCGATGCAGGACAGGCACTTTGGACTGAGCATTGCACCAGGAATTCACATTTATAACATGTGTCAGTGTCATTTACGTGACCTGGATATTTTTGTCTTTTCAGAGCATTAAAATAATTTATTAATTTCTCGATGTGTCCCTGAAACCCGTGCACACTTATGGAACCAGCTCACTGTACATTTTTTTTGTTTTTGATATTTTCCTTGTAACAAATCTGTTTCTTTTTCAGATGAATTGTACAGGTTAAAGGTCACATTAAAGGTGGAAAAAGTTTGGAAATGTTTAATCGTGGTCTCATTTTTTAAAATCATAAAAACCTGCTATTTTAGCAGTGGTTTGTTCACGTCCTAACAGATGAAGACGTTGACATGCAGGCCTCTGGGACCGCATGCAGAATAGTGTTATTTTAGAGCTTTATGTCTTTCCTCTGCATCCGCGCTAATTCTGGCCCACAATGCCGCAGTCATGCTCTTGCCTAAGCTCTGGTCATGTGACCCCATTACTCCACATCAAACAAACTACATCAGATTTACAACATTTTGAACCAAAACCTTATTTTTTTTTATTTTAATTCAGTTCAGTTCAGTTTTATTTATATAGTGCCAATTCACAACAAAAGTCGCCTCGAGGTGCTTCACACTGTAGGGTAAAGATAAAACGGTGTTAAAGAGAAAACCCCAACAATCCAATGATCCCCTATAAACAAGCACTTGGCGACGGTGGGAAGGAAAAACTCCCTTTTAACAGGAAGAAACCTCTGGTAGAACCAGGCTCAGGGAGGGGCAGCCATCTGCCTCGACAGGTTTTACAGTGGCATATTTTAGACACATTTATCCATGTTATCTTTTTAACACCTTGTTTAATTTTTAATCTCGCTTTTAAGATTGTTAGACTCAACAAACATGAATTTATGACAAAACTTAAAATAAACAATTTAACTGTCTCTGAGACAGCGTAAATGGACAGCACTTTCCTACTCTGGGCTCTCAAAGCACTTTTTACTACAAGCCTCATTCACCCATTCACACAGCACTTTATTCTATGCCTTTAAGCGCATTTAACCATCATGCACACATTTACATTCCAATGGATGCAATTTGGGGTTTAGTGTATTGCCCAAGGACACTTTGGCACATGGACTGGAGAAGCCATTGGCACGTTGCGACGGTGGCAGTATTGGCAGTGAATGAAAACACAAGAAGTGATCAATATATTAGGGTGACCACATTTTGATTTCCAAAAAAGAGGACACACAAATTCAGACAGGCTTCTCAGAGGTTTATGAACATGCTTTATTATGCCTCAATGGTGCAAAATGAACTTCTGCAATGAAATCAAATCAAATATGTAACTACCTGTAACAACCTGTAACAAAATAATAGCTCTTTTCAAATAAATAAATAATATGAAAATATGACCTCTTCTTTAAATATCTCCCTTTTCAAGGTAATAAG
>VUQH01082722.1:0-10481 GCA_015106775.1 Etroplus canarensis
ATCCACTATCCCTCCTCTGAACATGTCCAAACCATCTCAGCCTCGCCTCTCTCACTTTGTCTCCAAACTTCTCAACATGAGCTGTCCCTCTGATGTACTCATTCCTAATCCTGTCCATCCTGGTCACTCCCAGGGAAAATCTCAACATCTTCAGTTCTGCCACCTCCAGCTCCACCTCCTGTCTTTTTGTCAGTGCCACCGTCTCCAAACCATACATCATAGCAGGTCTCACTACCGTCTTGTAAACCTTCCCTTTTACTCTTGCTGCTATCCTTCTGTCACAAAGCAGGATACCTGGTCGGTATAAAAGTAGACACTGAAGGGATATTTGTCTTGTACATAGAACATTTTGTCCCCTACCTTTATCACACATCAGGCCTCCCCAATTCTTCTGACAGTTGCACTGCCAGGGGAGGTCGCAAGTCCCGTGGACACATCCAGGATGAAGTTCACATTCATCACAAAACTGGCCCTTCCAGCCATATCTGCACCTGCGGAACACAAAAACGTGACTGTAAATAATTTCCCTTTATCTGCTTTAATATGTCTTTAGATCTTGTTTGTTTCTCATTATCCAAAAGACTGACTCATAAAATGATCTGTAACACCCAGGAAAACCAGTTTTAATATGTTCTTTTGCTGAAAACAAAAATGCTTTTATTTGAAGATGCTCTTACAAAATTGGCCAGAACCTCAGAAAGTAGAACAGATTTACAACCTTAATTTTTTAAAAATTTAAAATATAACATTAAGATCTTGATCATTTTCCACGTTTAACTTAAAAAAAAAAAAAGTTGTGGGTTGTAGAAACCATGTCCAAATAGAAAACCTGATAGAAGACTATTTGTGACTGTGTGTCTGTTTCCTTTCCGTTTCTTTTCCAGGAAATGGTGTGAATCTGCCACAAGGGTTTTCAAAAACTGAGTTTTATGCTCAACTACAAATCACAAAGGCTGTGAAAAACAACTCCTAAAGATATCCACTAGGCTCTGAGTTGCTTTATCTTCAAAAGGTGCAAAGAATCTTGAAACTACAGTGAGGCCTATGGAAACAAACCTAATATTGTACCTGCTCTAGTGTCCAGAAATCCCATGGGCTTCTGCCAACTAATCCTAGTAGAGGGCGACATTCCAGATCAGAAGGGGTTAAGAATACTTCCAGTGACTCCTGTGCAGGGGTTAGGGTCTAGGGGTGAGGTTGGGGGCTATGAGGGTGGCATGACATTTCTGAAAGTAAGCGTCTGGAGGCAATTGTGTGTATACAGTGTATACACACTGCCCTGCAGCTTCAGGGCTGTACACCGCTATTCCGAGGATAAAATGTTGTCAAGCCAGCTGTCTTGTCAATTGAATGCTATTTTGAGTCCCCCTCCACAGACGGCACCACCGCCTCTGAGAGCTTTCACCACCACCTTCCAGCCAGTCTCAGTGTGTTGGGCAAAGGAGCATTCGGGGAAGACTTGGCATGTCTGTTCCACTGTATTTGATTACTTTCAGAGAGCTTGACAGCAATTTGGCAAAACATTATTAGAACAAGGAGACCGCTTAAAATGTATCCAAAAAGTAACTCTGCAGTTTAAAGTCCGTCTTACTGATATCACATTCTCTTGCCAATGCCTTATTTATTGTAGGCATTTTATGCCTATCGACACTGAAATGCCAAAATTGTCATAACCGTAAAAAAGTGTAACAATGAATATCTAAGGAGTTCTTAGACACATTTGAGCAAACCTAAATATGTCAGAACAGGCCTAATGTGGGCTAATAAAAAGCCTCAATGCAGCAGTGACAACAAGCACGTACCAGCTTTTGTGTTTCTCAAAAGGCTGTGGCAGACAGGGCAAAGCCTATAAAACCGTGATGAAATAAAGAGAATAAAAGGAGACGGCAAGGGATTTGATGCAAGCGTTCTGTGACCTGAGGCGTCGCTGAATTCATGCTACTGCAGGAAGGCTCTTTACTGCTGCTCTTCCATTGATGTCACGTTTCCTGTTGACTGCAACTTGACATTTCATATGAATAAGAAGAATATGCTCACTGGAATAAGTACAAAAAATGCGAAGCAGTTTCCTAAAACTGGTAATCCCCCCCATTCCTTGGCTTTTGGCCAACTCTTTTTCAAAACACATGGAGACAAGTGTGTCGTTTCATCCGGCAGGTGAGAGAGTGGGCTGCACAAATTATGACGGGATGTACCACATCCTGGAAACGTGGACCTACAGGGACATTTAACGTCATTTTATCTAACTGTCATTCCCACTTTGGGAAATGTACATAACACAGTGGGATATTTGTTTCCTTTCCTGCTCCTTGCCCTTCGAGGAGGACTGCAATGCAGATGGGGAGTGCATCTGACAATTCCCAGCACGTTTGCACTGGTCAAATTCACACACCAAGACACGTCCCTTTCTTCAGTCCGAGCTGCAGAGACCTGACGAGGTGCTTGGTATTCTGAGGAGGACTTTGAATGGCTAAAAATACAGGAAGGCAGGAGCAGCATTGCCCTTTTCTTCTAAACCGAGGTGGAGATGCCCACAAGGGAGGGAAAGGCTGACACAAAAAAACAACAGGCTTCGACAAGTGAAGGTGCCCCTGCTTGGAGTCTGAAATCCAGCTTTTCCCCTCCTTACACATTTAGCTCATCTGCTGAGGTGCTTTTCAATACACACTACAATGTATGCTGTTATGGAACTTACCTTTCATTAGAGATGAATGTGCAATATTTAAAAACAAAGGGTATCAATTTTTTCCCCAAACAGCACCACAAAAAGACAAAGTGTTTAGCAAAAGACACCTTAAGAGTCACATTTTGAAATAAACAGATATTCCTAAGAATCTTACTTGCATTCGCCTGGGACAGAGCAGCTGGCATGCATTAGGCTGCATCCTTGCTTGCAGATTGCTATGAGAGAAAAAAAAGAAACTAAATGTAACAACTAGATATGAAAAAACAAAAAACAGTTTTACTGCATTTCTTCCCATCATATGCAAACAAGACCATAGAAAAGTGGGGGAAATGGTGGAGACATTAAAAAAAATGGGGAGGAGGTTTGTTTGTTTTCAGCCTAACAAGTGCAACAAGATGTGAGAATTCATGGCACCCTGAACAGGAGGCGAGGGGTGAGGACTGGACAACTTTATAGCCTACATACAACACCACCCTCTTTGAAACATCCCAGGCCCTCTGTACTCCCCTCCTCTTTTCACCCTTCGTCTACTAAGGTCAGCCAGATGATTTAGTGAGGGTCCCCCACTCTCTCTAACACCACCCACAAGCATGACCTCAACACTGCTACATTTTAAAATAATGACCCTACCAAAAATACACTACAAGGGCACAAGTACTAGGTAGCACCTATTAATCATCAAATTCAGTTATTTTATTAATTCCCTTTGCTAGAGGAGTGCAAAATCAATCACCTGGCCATGCAGTCTGCATTTGCAAATATTTGTGAAAGAACAGGTCATTCTAAAGAGCTCAATCAATTTGAGTGTGATACTGCAAAAATACCACAATTTCAACAAATTAGTTGGTGAAATTTCTTCCCTCTTAGATACTCCATGATCAACTGTAAGAGGTATTATTGCAAAGTGACTGTGTTTAGGAATGACAGCAACTCAGTCACGAAGCGGCAGCCCACATGAAGTTACAGAGTAGGGTTGCATAGTAAAAGTTGACAATGCTCTGCTGACTCAGCAACTGTTGAGCTCCAGATCTCCTCTAGCATTATTACTCGTACTAAAACTTTGTGCCGGGAGCTTTGTGGAAAGGGTTTCCACGGCCAAGTGGCTGTACACAAGCCTTACATCACCAAGCACAATGCCAAGTAGTGTAAAGCATGCTGCCACAGGACTCTGGAACAGTGGAAATGTGTTCTGTGGAGTGGAGTCTGACAGACGAGTCTGAGTTTGGTGAATGCCAGGACAACACTTCCTGCCTTACTGCACTGTGCCAACTGTAAACTTTGGCGGAGGAGGGATAATGCTTTGCTGGGGTTGGCTTGGACCCCTTATTTCCAGTGAAGGGAACTCTTAGTGCTTCAGCTCACCAAGACATTTCGGACAATTCTGTGCTTCCAACTTTGTGGGAATGGTTTGGGGAAGGCCCTTTTTGGCTCAAGCATCAATCTGCCTTATTGCACAAAGCAAGGGCCATAAACATGTGGAGAAGAGCTTGATTGGCCTGCACCTATGGGTTGAACTATGAGCCAGGCCCTCTCATCCTACATTAATATTTGAGCTCACAAAAGCTCTTGTGGATGAATGGGCAAAAATTCTCACAGAAACACTCTAAAATCTTGTACCAAGCCTTCCCAGAAGAGTGGAAGTGCAGAGGGTGTGGGACAAATCCCATAATATCTTCCAGATGATGCTCAGGATGTTCTATGAGTCTTTGGTAGCCAGTGCCATCCTCTATGCTGTAGTGTGCTGGGGCAGCAGACAGAGTAGCAGACACCAACAGACTCAACAAACTGATCTGTAAGGCCAGTAAGGTAGTGGGTGTAGAGCTGGACTCTTGACAGTGGTGTCAGAGAGAAGGATGCTGGCCAAGCTAAGGACAATACTGGACAATCCTTCACACCCTCTTCATGACGTGCTGGACAAACACAGGAGCACGATCAGCAATAGACTCAACCAACCACGATGTACCACAGAACACCACAGGAAATCCTTCCTACCTGTAGCCATAAAACTCTACAACTCTGCACTGTGAAAATACGTTTTTTATATTTTATTTGATGGGTCTTCTTACAGGTTTTTTCCTTAACATCAGTTTCTGTACACATCATATATTATAGTATATATATCTATATACTATTTTATTCATATCCAGGTTCATTATCCACATTTTCATTCATGCATGCACGCTTTCTGTGTAAATAAACTGCAACATTAATTGCAATAACTGGGTTTATTTTATATATATATACATACACACACACATATACACATACACACACACACACACACACACACACACACACTAAAGAAAAACTGCAATTATTACTCTGTAATAACTATGTATATCCTGATTTACGACCTTAGTCACTCCTTCCCATTAAGAACTGGACTTACACCTTACACTTGCAAAGTTGTGGTTTCTACATTTTTCTCCCCGATATACTCTCTTGATACTTATGTATACTGAACGAAGTGCCTGTAACACAAGTACTTTCTGCCCTGGGGATTAATAAAGTATTCTGATTTTGATTCATGTCTATGGATTTAGAATTGGATGGCATAAAAGCTCATATAGGTATAATGTGTAGGTGAACAATACTTTTGCCCACATTGTGTACTTCAGTCATGCATACTGTATATTTGGGATGTTGTGCTTTTATTAGTTTTAATAGTAATAAAATTTAAACAGTGAAGAATAATCTAAACTTCATGGAAATAAGCTGTTATTTAATGTGAGTGAAAAAGCTAAGAGATTGCTTTTAGCATTAAATGCTAAAAGGCAACACTAAACTGGTACAGTTACACAGTATAGCCAACTACTGTTTATGGCTTGATGTGGTGCACTCAGGACTCTCCCACAGTGCACTTCATAAGATGGTATTTTCTAGGGTGCTTGAGGCTCACCTGTTGTGCAGTCCTGGCCCATCCAGCCATCCAGGCACACACGGGTCCCCGAAGGTCCACAGCGGTAGTGGCCGAAGTAGTCATCACGAGGCGAACACTGTATATTACACATGTTGCCATAGTAGTTCTCGTCACATCTCACCCGGATACGATAAACGAGGCGGGCCACTGGCCCATCGTGCAGGATGGTCTGCCAATGTTCACTAGGGTTGATCATGCCAGTGTGGATGCTACGCTCAATCAGCAGCTCCTCCTCAGCTGAAATGACACAGGATGAAGACAAGTCACGTAAAGTGAGAGACCACAGAAGAATGACCCACTCTGAAAAGTTCACTCAATTATAACTACACAAAAACTTAAAAAGGATGCAATCTAACATCATGCCAAATGTCTATACTGTCACTTACTTTCAGATCATAATTTTCAAACAGAATTACAGCTACACTGATCCCATTTTAGGTCAGCTATTGTTCTGAACATGACTCAAAATGCCAGATTGGGTGTTGTGATTAATGGGCTCATCCATAGGGCCGATCTGTTCAATTAAGTGTGTTCTGCTTTTACTACACCACATGTTAGTGGGAGAGCTAACACAGCATGGAGGAAATCAACAGCAGTGGGTCAGCAGTTTAAAGGCATTTCCCACCTGCTACTCCAAGAGTTTTACTTTGAATGTTTATAATAGTTTTTGAATTAACCCCAAACTGAGGCCAAGCGAGCAACATAACTGAAAAGCTCAGATGAGGATACTTTACGGATGCTTTCGTCCTCTTGTCATGTTCACTGAACGCTTGCTGGGAAGCTTTTATTGCACTTATGGTAACATAATATACTGTCATCAGCTTGATTAGTACTTCACTTCACCTGCCTCTTGCCAGCTCTCGTCAGCTGGGAGAGCAAAGGAGAGCCTAATGTGAATATGCAGTAACTAAACACCAAATCAGCAAATGAACGCATTTGTTTTCATTTGAAAGCAACGTGAAAACCAAGTCTGAGGTTTCCTTATGCATAAAAAGAATACAGCTCATTAGCTCACCACTATTGGTAGCAACCCATAGTAAGGTAATGGTCTTGTATCGGTGCATGCCTACACCACCTACACTCACTTAATACACAGCGAATGCCAGGCTTCAGTGCATTTTTGCCAATTTTAAAGTGCTATTTTATGCTCCTATTTTTGTACGTGTATATCACAGTTCAAAATAATTCTAATTCATCTTATACAGGGCCTTGCTGCAGCCCCATAGTCATTACTTTCTTGATAAAGTCATTTTTGCGCCTGTCCTTTTTAATCCAAATTTCTTCTGATTGGTTGTTCCTTGCTAACAGACTGTTTGGATAGGAGGTGGGTGGGGCTTCTGTGCTCGCCGTGCACCTGAGTTAACCATATTAAGGATATCAACATCTTACTGACATCATACAAACCCAAGAGTAGAAAAAATTGCAATGGAACATTAACAGCAATCTGAAGATGGAACTTCTGTCTCACAGCAGCTACTCAAACACATGTTGGGTGTATTATTTGAAACTTTGGTAATGTTTAAAATGACCATTCAACATTCTAACAGACAGAAGATGACAAAAAACATAACAGGTGCACTGTAACTAGTGAAGCATACAAAATATTTCTTCTATTTGTCCTTTGTTAATAGCATTGTCAGCCATTTCCTCTCATTCACTTAAAAATGTGTGTCCTAGAGAAAAACGGCAGCAGCTGTTCCTCTGGTGCTGTGTCATCCATCTTTCAACATCTTCTGAAATTTGAAAAGCCCACTTCCTTCAATGACTGGCTCATCAGTCTGTGGAAAGCACAACCCCATCACTTCCTTCTAGAACTCACTGATCAGATAACCAAGATTTATAAAGCATATATGGAATAATCCGCACATGCTCACTACCCAGGTTGAGGTCTTTGTGCTTTATTTTTTCCTGAACCTTTCTGTGTGCTTGTTGAAGAGTGGTCCACAGCATCCACAGTAGACTTTGTATAGAAGATGCATGCAGCCATCGTCAGCATTTTGGTCGTTGCCATGTTAGGTTTTCTTAACAAGCCATTTGAGAAACTTCACTTCAGTTGAGTTCACAGTTTAGCGAGGTTGCTGCTCGCTGTAAATAAGCTTCCACTGACCACATGAACTTAAAGAGGTAATGAAGTTCGATGCTGTGAACACCATCACAGTCCTAAAGTGCTCAAAACTGTTTATTATAGATTTAATGGGTGTAGCTTTGCTCAGTTTTTCCTCTATTAAATAAATTGCTCAGAGGCTGAGATACATTTGGATTAGTATAGGTTTGGCCAAAGACAAAAACCCTGATCAGTCAAGACATCAGAAGCTAATGTTTAACTAAATGAACCTCCACAGAGTGAATTTTCATGAAACGATCTGAAATGCTTTATATCCGGATCCTCTGTAGTATCACACTCGCAAGAAGCAAGAGGTAAAATTGTACCCAGTGAATTTCATTGTCAGTTTTCTGGCAACAGCACACATCAACTGTGACTTCTGAATGTGCATCATCATGAAGCATCTGTGCAGTATTTAAAGCCATTCACCCTCTAGCATTCAAACACATTAAACGCTGTTTGCTTGTTTTTTCTGCTCCTCAGAAGCAGTCTTTTCACAGTGGAATCAAAGCTGGAAAACAATTTCTGTGTAAATACAGGGGGCCTGTGATTTCCTTTTCTCCATGGTTTTGGGCTCAATGCACCAAAGACATTTTAAAGCAGGGACACACACACACACACACACTTTCCTCTGCTGGGGACTGACACAATGTCGGACAAAATTAAGCAACAAACACAGAAATAACCCTCGGTGGTTGCCAGATAGAGAACAATGGGCTGCGGGCCGAAGCCAGTCTCTGCTACTGTCTAAACACTGAGCCCAGCCATCCAGCTCAATCCACATCCTGCTCAATAAACACAAGGAAAACAGTTGGCGGCCTTTCCTGAGAACACAGGGGGAAGGGAAGAGGGTCGCACTGGAGGACATGACGCTAGAGGAGAGGCATCTCACCGACATTCAGCACACTGGTAGGTTCTTACGTCGGACTAGACATGACCCCAATGCTGACTCAGGCCAGACGAGTTCAACTAAATGTCTCACAGGCAGAGAATGCAATGTATTCCACATTTATTTGTGTATTCATCTTATTGCAAACAAATGAATCACCTCAGGGGTCAACCGCTGGGCTTAAATGTCAAGTTTTTAAATTGAGATATTCACCTGCTTTACAATTCTTATTGCCAATTACAAAAATGGCCGCCTGGAGGGCAGAGTAACAACCTGAAGAGGCTACGTGTCAACCTCATCCTTCTGTCTGTGCACTTTACAATATGGTTAGAAAGTCAATGCTCAGATTTGTCCATTTTCAGGTTCCACTATCAACGCAGTCACATATAGAAAGATTACTCACCAATCTGTGACACCATGACAAGGGACAGCTTAGAGATCTTCTGTCATTTTGCACTTCTCAGTCCATTTGTAGCTATAAATTTATACTGCAACTAGATTTACATAATCTCTAAAAAGAAAGCTAAATGCAGTAGATTAATTCTGCAGCCATCCACTTTGTTTCCACTCTCTGGACACTGATTCCGAAACCAGCATGTCAAACTTGATTTCTCTTGCACATGGTTTACCTATGTACATGGCACACAATTAAAGTGAATTACTATTATTTCAAGTTTCACTCTTGAAAATGTTTTAACTTCCAAGTGGCTACGGATGGTCCTTAGCTCAAATGGCCCAAAATTTGCGTTTGCCTAGCTGCTGCACTTTATCTGTACTATATCACATTTGCACCCACTCAGCCTTTATGTGCACCTTATGTGCCTGATCCCTGCTATTTGGATAGATGCTTGGTTGCATGAATCTACTCACAGCACCTCAACATAGTTGAGCTTTGAACGCAGCTAGCACTCCCCAGACTGCATAGTTGCGCTGCCTTTTGCTTGATGCAATTGACAAACCATTCTGAAGTGGTGCAAGCTATTGGTTTCAGAGAACAGCAGTAGTGTTGTGAAGGGCCAGGAGGACTACCATCACCAGCTGCAACCCAAGAGTGTGGAGTGGTGTGAGATTCTTAATTGAGAGGCAAATGAACAACAGAACCACCAAAATGTGGAACAAGATGGGAAACAAGACAGGAAGACTGGAGTATCTCCCAGTATTGGTTCATTAGTACTGGTCTGCATACCAATACAAAAACCTCTTTCCTACCTCTGCACACATCACTGCGTGAAGATTTCTACAGCACTACTAACCGAGTTATAAGCCTTCTTTGCCCAAACATAGTGGTTCTGCAACTGCTACAAAGAAGACTATTCAGTTTGTGTTTCAATGTTCTGAAAACGATACAGCCTCTGCGATCCAAAGCCCATGCTTTCAACTCACAGTTCTAGTTTCCTGTGTAACAATACCTGATAAATTAAAAAAAACAAAACAAAAACTAAGGTAGAAATCAAACCACATATTTGGAATCATTATATCCCAATATATGCCAGAACCAGGTCTTCTTAATAAAGTTGGTTTTGGCCCAATACTGATGCTGTTGGATTAGAACTGAGACATCACCATTAATGATCTCAGCTGCAGATTTGCAGAGCTGAAATGAAGGTGTAAGGTTATTTTTCTGAAAGAAAATTAAAGTTCAGCAACATGAAGGTTAGAGACAATTTTTTCCTGCATGTTTCTGTCAAATTAGATGAAGCTTGATATCTTCAAACTATTGAAGTCCATCTCTTAAAACGCTTCCATTACACTGCTTTAAACATCAGCACACTAACATGTTCAAGACCAAGAATCCCAATAAACAGACCAAAATGAATTGGGGGAAAAAAAAAAAAAAAAAAAAACAGTTGCAAATGAAAAAAAAAAAAAAAACCAAACCCCC
>VUQH01082728.1:0-11250 GCA_015106775.1 Etroplus canarensis
CAGAGCACAAGAGAGGTGAAGAAAAGAGTTCAGGCAGGGTGGAGTGGGTGGAGACGAGTGTCAGGGGTGCTTTGTGACAGAAGGATAGCAGCAAGAGTGAAAGGGAAGATTTACAAGACGTGAGACCTGCCATGATGTATGGTTTGGAGACGGTGGCACTGACAAAAAGACAGGAGGTGGAGCTGGAGGTGGCAGAACTGAAGAAGTTGAGATTTTCCCTGGGAGTGACCAGGATGGACAGGATTAGGAAATGAGTACATCAGAGGGACAGCTCATGTTGAGAAGTTTGGAGACAAAGTCAGAGAGGCAAGGCTGAGATGGTTTGGACATGTTCAGAGGAGGGATAGTGGATATATTGGACAAAGGATGTTGAAGATGGAGCTGCCAGGCAGGAGGAGAAGAGGAAGACCACAGAGAAGATTAATGGATGTAGTGAAGGAGGACATGCAGAGGGTTGGTGTGAGGGAAGAGGATGCAAAGGATAGGATGAGATGGAGGCAGATGATCTGCTGTGGCGACCCCTAACGGGAGCAGCCGAAAGAAGAAGAAGAAGAAGAAGAAGAATGAAGTGAACGGATTTCAGTTTTTATTACATTTTTGAAAATATCCCAAATTTTCTGAAAATGGGGCTTGTATGTAAAATATTAGTAGAATGCATCTGTATTGCACAATCTGTCTGTGAGATTGTGCAAAAACTACCAGGCCAAATTTCATGAAACTCGGTGGATCATTGACATAAGAAGAAAAGAACTGGTGTGAATCAGGATCACTTTCATTAAAAATATGTAACAGGGAACTTGCCGTGATAAAATGATCTAGTTAACTTCACTAATTGTTTCTAATTAATAACCCAGCCACAGGGGCCACACACAAGCGTCCTCCCAGTGCCGGTCCCAAGCCCAGGTAAATCGGGAGGGTTGCATCAGGAAGGGCATCCGGCATTAAAATCTTTGCCAAATCCAAATGCGGACTCTTAACGGGTGCAGCCAAAAGAAGAAGAAGAATTGTTTCTAATTAATAATTTGTTGGACTCATATGTTTAAAATGTCCATCACCACTAACTAAAATGAAATGTCTTCTTTATGGCATTTTGTGTTTCATGATGTGCCAAATATTTTCAGCTGGAGAAAGGTTTGCACAGCAGGCAGACCAGTCCTGCACCTGGACTCTTCTATTATGAAGCCACGCTGTTGTAATAGCTGCAGTATGCAGTTTAGTGTTGTCTTGCAAGGCCTTCATGGAAAAAGATGTTGTCTGGAGGGCAGCATATGTTGCTCTAAAACCTATATATAACTTTCAGGATTAATGGTGTCTTTCCACATGTGCAAGTTGTGGGGACGCATTAGTACCACAGGCACTAATACATAAGAGATGCAGGCTTTTGAACTGAGCACTGATAACAAGCCAGATGGTCCCTCTCCTCTTTAGTCCAGAGGATGCAACATCTATGATTTCTAAAAAGAATTTCAAATTTCAATTCCTCTGCCTGCAGAACAATTTTCCACTTTGCCTCAGTACACTTTAAGTGAGCTTTAGCCCACAGAAGATGGCAGTGTTTTTGTTTCATGCTCACATATAGCTTCTTTGCATTATAGAGCTTTAACCTGCATTTGTGGATGGCACAGACAACTGTGTTCAAAGACAATGATTTCTGAAAAATTTCCTGAGCCCATGCAGTGATTTCCATGACAGACTCATGTCTGATTGCTATGCGGTGCTGCCTGAGGGCCTGAAGATCACCAGCATCCAATATTGGGTATTGGCCATGTCCCTTGCGCACAGAGATGTCTCTGGATTCTCAGAATCTTTTTGATTATATTATTTACTGTAGATTATGTAATATTTAAAGTCTTTGCAATTCTACATTAATGAACATTATTTTGAAATTGCTCCAGAATTTGTCAGTGCAGTTTCTCACAGATAAGGTGCTTTTTTTATGCACAATCCCATTACTGGCCTGTCACAATTAACTTAATTAGTGTTCCTAAAGCCATTCCTTTTTAGTATCCCTTACATTTCTAGCCTTTTGTTGCCCTCGTCTCAGCTTTTTTCAGATGTGTTACTCCCATCAAATTCAAAAAGAAGTAGTATTTTTCTTGTAATAGTAAAATGTTTTTGACTTTCAGCATTTGATATGTTTTCTATGATCTTTTGTGAAACATTGGTTTATGATATTTGCAGATCATTGCATTGTGTTTTTGTTTATATTCTATGCAGCATCCCAATAATTTTGGAATTGGGGTTGTACAACACAGGCAGGTTTTCCAACTGATTCACTTCTGTTCCTGTGTATAAATTACACCATTAAACCATACAGTACATGCTATGAATGCACTAAGCCAGTCACTGAATCACTGCCTTACTGCAGTGCTTGTGTTATGACTTGATGACGCCAATCGAAAGATATTATATTGTTATTAACATAATCTAAACTGGCAGTTTCACCAGGCTAACGCTGTCGAGACACGTGTGTATCTGGACGCGAACTGGTGCATTCGAACTATAAACAAAAGCCGTCAAGCTATTTAAACAAAATGGCTAACACACTGGCTCTAGTGCTGAAATTCGGCAGAGGAATCCAGCCAGTCAGGTTAGAGATTAAACTGAAACATGCCCTTGTATTTCATGCAGCTGGTAAATGTCAGTACACAACCAGAAATGACAGTGATATTTGAGAAGTCTGACGGTGCGTAACCTTACGAGTATCTAGTCAAAGCGCGTCTTCATCAGCACGTAGCAATGATTGACAAATGCCATCTTTAGTTAATATTAGCCCGGAGCTAAGTATGTTAACATACAGCTAAATGAGCCGGGCAGCTAATGTCAACTCCACTAGCTAGCTTTCAAGCTAACTTACCTAAAAAACGTAAATATTCCTGTCGACAGAGATGGTTTTTACGGTCGGTCAAAACGCCATTAGGTGAGAAGCGTTTTTCCTTAAACGTGCAACGTCTGGAGATCCGCCATTTCTTCATGAGCTGCGGTGACAAAGAAAGGCAATTAATGGTATTTTTCATAACTTAATTGATTTTCTGATTCGCCTGTGAGCCAGCGGTGGAGACAACAATGACACTTCCGGCGTAAATCCTTCAGAATAAAAGTAGTATCTCCCCTAATGGTAAAAAAATAACACTCCATTTGAACATTACTTTATTCTCTGTAGGAAGAAATGCAAGCAAATATAGACTCGTGCAAGCAGTTGAGGTAGTGAAGGTGGACGAGTTTAAATACCTGGGGTCGACCATCCAAAGCAATGGACAATGCACAAGAGAGGTGAAGAAGAGAGTACAGGCAGGGTGGAGTGGGTGGAGATGAGTGCCAAGGGTGCTTTGTGAGATAGCATTAGCGGCAAGAGTGAGATGAAGGGTTTACAATAACACAGTAAGACATGCAGTGATGTATGGTTTGGACACAGTGGCACTGACAAAAAGACAGGTGGCAGAATTGAAGATGTTGAGATTTTCACTGGGAGTGACCAAGATGGACAGGATTAGAAATGTGAACATCAGAGGGACAGTTCAGTTTGAGCGGTTTGGAGACAAAGTAGGAGAGGCAAGGCTGAGATGGTTTGGACGTGTTCAGAGGAGGGAAAAGAGATAAGATAGGACGAGATATTCCTTTAATAGCCCCACAGTGGGGAAATTTCAAGTGTTACAGCAGCAAGACAATGTGGCAGCAGCACACCAGTAAAAAATCACACCAAAAAGAAAGAAAAAGCCAATGATAATAATACCACTAACAACAACAACAACAACAACAACAACAACAATAATAATAATAATAATAATAATAATAATAACAAAAGAAAGCAATAATAATATTAGGAGAGTAATAGAAAAATAGAATATATGATATTATAAATAAGGAAAAACAGACAGTATGTTTATGAATTCTAAAATATACATTATTTACATACACCTTACATTATTGATTTACAAAATATAAACAGAAGTTTAAAAAAGTAAATGAACTGCATCATTTGAAATGATTTTTCCCCCAAGGGGTTGCCACAGAAGATTTAGAGAACAGAAACATGTGTATTAAATTTTTAAATAATCAAAATAAGATTAACAGCACATCTAAAACCAATTTACAGATAGCAATAAAATGACAATATAGTCAGAAAAGTAAAAAGACAAATAAAAGGAAGGTTTTAAAATATATAAGACAAAAAGCAAATTAAAACAAGTGGTGTCAGTGAGTTAAGGATAATCTGTGTTAACAGAAGTCATTTTAAACAGTTATTAGATATCTGCGTGCTTATTTTACCTCTATTGTCATTAAATACCAAACTGCAGTGCTTTAAACTGCTTAAAGTAAAAAGAGCTTTAACGTCTCTGCTTTTATTCTGAAGGCCAGAGGCGCATGCCGGACGTGTTATTGTTCCTTTTGCGATGAATGTTGACCCAGTGCGCCTCTGTAAAGGCTGCTCATCGCTCCTCTGTAGATGTTTCCGTTTTCCAAAATAATTTCCGGCTGTTGTACCCCAGTGAATCATTGTAGTTGTAGTTCTTGTGTATATAGTAGCGATAAGGACCATCTCAGTGTCATAATTTCGTTTGTGTGTGTAAATACTGACTCAGTTCTTTCGTTATGCTAATTCTTTCATTACGCTACTCTGTGTAAGCTGCTCTCTGTGCCTTGAATTGCCCCTTGGGGACAAATAAAGTTTTTGAATTGAATTGAATAATATTGATTTATTTCACAGCACAGCCGTTATTTAATCAGAAAAGAAGTCAGTTTACAAAACTGCCTACATCTAATGGAAGGAAAGTTAACTGCAGATCCTGAAGTCTCAATCTACTGCCTGCCATCTACTGTGAGATTGAAAAAAGTTAAATTGTGTTATGACTGAATATTGAAATCCACATGAATGCTTTTAAATCCACGATAAAACATTTATCCTATTTAATAATTTGATTTATTTTTTATTGCTATTTAACTTCAGATTTTATTGTATATAATTTTATTTATCTTCACTGGCAACTTGAGCTGGCACCTAGCACAACAAATTTCATTGCCGTAATAATGCACGTTGTTACATGGTATATGACAATAAAGAATCTTGAAATATTGAATCCTAATAATCCAAGATTATATAGTATATGGTGTGGAAAATGCAAGAGTGGTCTGGTGTTGCACTATTTTTCTTAAATGTTATATCAAGAGGCAGGGATCGGTTAAAGTGAATACACAGCATTTCAGAATCAGTGCAATTTCATGCTTTTTCTGTGCAGTGATGCATGACTACACTTTGTTATGAATAAACGCAGCATTATGCATTAATATATTAGGGTATAAAGTACAGCGAAAAGTGTGTAAAGTAGGCCAATTATTCTTTCAACTCAGTATAGTTCCTTATTAAGAGGGTACATCAAAGTCCTATAGACTTAACTGGGACTTAAAACTAGGTTGACTTAAAAAGTATAGAGAATGTCCCCCTGTAAACCTCCACAGGGACGTTTTGTATATGTGTGTACTTCCCAATCAACATAGATGCCATTTCCTTGAAAGTATAATTATTGTCTACAAATCCCGATCAGAGCGAGCTGCAAGAAATCCCAGAGAACAAAAGGACAGTGTGGTTTCTCTGGAATTCATCTAGACAGTTAAAAATAGAAATAATCACTCAGATGATTCAACAGTAGGATATGGGCCTATTAGAAAACAGTCTACCAGATGAACTGGAATACTATTTGAAAAAAAAAAACAAGACAAAGGCGTGTGTGTAGGCTGCTTTTGGCACTATATTAAGAAACGTGTGAGAATCACTGTTTTTATGGGACTGGGCATTTATGAATAGGAGATCCTGGGATTCTGCGTCATCTCATTGGCTCACATCTCTGCAGTGTGCCTCCCCTCAGGCCGCTGCACAGAAAGGCACACCAGGCAGCCGCTGGTGAACAGGGAAGCCTCTCCTCACTGCGGATCTCCTCTTCCTCGGCTCGCCCCTGTGCCGGACCGGTCCTGACCACCGCTGCCACCCCCTCTGCAGCTCAGTCCGCCCGACATGGTTTGTTTGCGGCAGTGAGGAGGAGGAGGAGACGGGGGCAGAATTCTGTGCTACTGTTCGGTCCTTCAAAGGGGAGGAGCCAGTTGCTGATTCTACGCTGCAAGGAGAAGGCTCCGTGGAGAGAGGTAAGATACCCTTTGCGTAATAGAAATTATTGTGCGTTTTATCGGCTGCCTGGGCCCGCTTTCAGATGCGCGTTTATTGTTGTTTTCCCACTCGTGGCTGTGTGGGATACACGGAGGTGGAGGTGAACGCGAATACGTAGCATGACATGCCACTCCCTGCAAAAGCACACTGATGCCCTGGACAAATCCTCCTGAAATGATTCAAACAATGTGTCAGTATGTCGAAATAACTGGAGGTCGCACACGGCTGCCGCGTAATAATCCGCTGTTATCATTAATAAAATTCCCAGTTGCTCTTCTGATATTTACCACATAGGCCTGTGGTTTATTCTTTTTAGCAATACTTTATATTATTCAGCAGTTTAATGCAATAATAGTTTAATTTGATTTAATTAAAACTGGATTGTAACATTGTTGTGACGTTCTACAGCAACAATATGATGTCTCAGACACTTTATGCCGGGGTTATTCAATACCATAAAGCAGACTGTAGGCTTGCAGAGGTCACTAAGACTCTCTGTTAAGCGCCACATGGTACAGAAACTCAATATTTTGGTCAGGGATGCCGCTGTGCGCTTGTGTGTGTGTGTGTGTGTGTGTGTGCCCGCGCGCGCGCGCGGGCAGGCTGAGGTCACTCTCTGAAACCCGCATTGCCGATGCGGGCATCTGTCCAGTGGACGGATATTTAATAGGGTGTATCATCACTTGAGGTAGAATTTGACATCAGGCTTGAAAACAGACCTTTAATATTACTATTTTTTTTAAATTTTATTTTGTAATAGCAACAGCTTATTAACAGGTGTCACGTCATCGAAAGCGCCTCCAAAGTGACAATATAATACGCCTGTGGTAACGAGGTTCACACAGAGGACAAAATCCAGAAAAAGTGCCCTGTGTCTTCTCTGTTTGGCTTTTCAAAGGAGGGGAAGGCTTTGGGGCAGAATCCTGATTGTGTAATAATCCCATCTGTCATCAAGAGGTGGAGTGCCACTGGCTACTGCAGACTCTAAACTGTAGGTAATTATTTGTGAAATCAGATTTAAGAATAATTTGCAATAACACTTTAATTAATTGTTTGTAAATATAAAAAAATCTAAAAATGCACCTTTGGTCCAGTTAACCTGACTCCCATATAAAAAGTCACTATAAAAAGTTTTGATGTATGATTGAAGATGGCATTCTTTTAGCCCAAAGGCTGCTATCTGAAAAGGTCAAATATTACAGCAATAGGTCAATGCTCCCTTAAAGTTTTTTATAGTTCTTTATGTATTCTTTGGCACCTTTAGAAGAAGCATGTCTTGAGTATTTTAAACTATATCATCAGCTTTTCCTTATGTAATTTGTAATTACTTCAATGCATTTGCTGGACTTACAGAAATGGTTAAAATTAAAGCAGCAGGTTTTGATTTAGTTGAAGCTTCTGGGTCCTAGACTATCTACAGTACTACTAACAGCGTCAGTTGTGTGACCTTTCCTGTCTGGTAAGTGTCTTTGAAATTCTATGATCCAGTTTGTTACACAGTCTTTGTGATAAAAGCCTCAAAGCCAAAGCCAGTGTAGCACTGACATCATCACAGATTTTCTTTAGACTTTGTTCTACTTCTCAAAGCCAGATAGGACAAATAAGATGACCTTTATACATACAAAAGCGAAATTGCCTTTTAAAACTCACAAACTTTGCTTTAATTATGTTTTCCTTGGAAAACTGTGCGAGTGTTCGCCACTCTTGTGGTCAGATTAAAGGTGGTGTGAATCAGCATGCTGAATCATGTCCGATGGTTAGAATACAAGACTCTAGCCTGTGTCTTAGTATGTTATGTAATGATGTCCAGTGATACTGTAGGCTGAGGTATCAGTTTTCTTTTGCCTGTTTGAAGTAAATAAAAAATGAGGGTTTGCTGTTGTGAATTAAGATTGAGGCAAGTGGCTTAGGCTTTTGTTTTGTGTTGATGGTACATGGAAGGAATGTCATTTCATTGTATCACTTTCTTTGCTTGCCAAAAAACAGAATTTGAAGGAGTCTGAGCAGGTGACAAGGTGATATTTTGTTTAAATAATTTCAAGTTCCTAACTCCCGTTGACTCATTCCTCCCAGCTCAAATATATATAAGTCATATGTTTTTACCATCTAATTTTAAATCCAGTAGACAAGAAGAAATGTTCTGAAAAGTATGGTTTCTAACACATTACTTTCTGTCCTAACTGAACAATGGCAGCTACTCAAAAGAGAATTTTCTGTTTAAAACTAAAGTGAGTTATGTTTCTTCTCAAAATTTCAGTCCCCATATAGGTTAACTCCAGTTGGAGTCAGTTCACCATGACTGATTTTTGCCTTCAGCACTCAGGGTAGCCTATTGGTTTGTGCTATGAAGTTGTGGCATCTGAGCTCTCAGATGAATTAGGTGGTAAATTTGTAACAGCAGATCGTGATTCACTTCTTTGCTAATACTTTGTGGTTTGAAGAGCTCATAGTTTTAAAGGTATACCTATAGACTATAAAAATTCAGCAGTCTTATTTGTTCATTTCAAAATCATACATATTGGATGCTGTTTTATTAAATACTGCCATTATGCACTGACTAATACTGCAGCCTTGTTTTTACTATTTTAACTTAGAGTCTCAAGCACATGATCCATGACATGATTGTCAGGGTTTAAACTAAATAAATAACTGTTGTGATTATATTTAATCTATTCATTAACTTATGCTATCTATTGTATATAATGACCTGATCTGTGAACAGTATAGGCTGAGGGAAATGTGGTTGAAAAAACACTGCTGTAATGTATTGAACAGTTTGAATTTGGAGCCTGCTATAACTTGAAGAATTTTGAAGTTATACTGATGTCACAAATGCAACTGGATGACTAATAGTACTTATACATAAAATTTGTTATTAGTCAGATTAATCCCATTAGCCCTTTGGAATGATTGAGGTGGCAGTGTTGCCCACATACCTGTTGAGAGCCGATGGGCTAAAATGTTCAAGATGACCTGAAACTAGCTTTTGTGACCACACATCTTTTGCAGCAAGCGCATTAAAAGAGTACAGGTTTAAACCACTTCGCACTTCACATCACCTTCACTTTTCAGACTTAGAAGCTATGTCGATTTTTATAATATCTACAATTAAGTTGAAAAGAACGTTTTCACAGGACTCAGTGCAGTCCTGTAAAAATACTAAGTATACCCCATGATTCAGTAGCTTGTAGAATCATCTTTAGGAGTAACTTGAAGTAATCTTTTTCTGTCTGACTTTATCAGTCTCTCACATCATTTTGGCCCACTCTTCTTTACATTATTACTTCAGTTCATTGATTTTTGCAGGCATTAATTTATACACAGCTCTCTTAAGGTCCTGTCACAGCATTTCAATCGAGTTGAGGTCTGGACTTTGACTGGGTCATTGCAGCACCTTGATTCCTTTCTTGTTCAGTCATCCTGTTGAAGGTTTTTTGGCTTGCTTGAAATGGTCTTGTTGTGTGACCAAATTTTGGCCAAGCTGTAACTGTCAGATCGTGGGCCTCATATTTGACTCTAGGCTACTTTGGTGCATAGAGGAGTTTATGGTTGACTCAATGACTGCAAGGAGCTCAGGTTCTGTGTCTGCAAAACAGGCAAATCATCACCCCTCCATCACCTTGCTTGACAGTTAGTATGAGGTGTTTGTGTTGATATACTGTGTTTGATATGCTGTGCATTATGGCCACACATCTCCACTTTGATCTTGTCTGTCCAAGGGACATTGTTCCAGAAGTCCTGTGGTTTGTTCTGAAGCAACTTTGCAAACTTAAGCCAATGTTCTTTATACAGAGAAAAGGCTTTCTTCTGGTAACTTTTCTGAACAAGCCATACTTGTTCTGTCTTTTTCTAATTGTACTGTCATGAACTTTCACTTTTAACGTTCTAAGTGAGAATCTGATTTGTAGCTTTTGGGTTTTTTCAGATGCTCTGAGCACTGGACGGTCTGACCTTGGGATGAATTTGCTGTGATGCCCGCTTCTGGGAAGATTGTGGCATTATGTTAACGCACACCTGAGTGCTCCAAGCCAGCAAACTGCTAAAACTTGTGCTTTTATAGAGGTGTACTTTTGATTAGCGGCACCTGGCTGCCTCTTAATTCATAATGAAGCAGTAAGGGTATACTTAGTTTTCACAGCACTGTATGCTTTAAACCTAACCCTACTCTAACCTCAAACATGTTTACCTTAAAAGTTAATAATTATAGGGACTTTTGTTGCTGTAAGGAAGACATATCCTCATAATATATGTAGTAAAGACAGTATACCTGGTAATACCTGCACTGCACACACAGACACACATACTCAAGAGAAAAGAAAACCATTAAGGCTTAAACTAAAGATGTGTTCTCTCTCTTTACAAGCAGCATTTGCGTGTTACCTACGTTCCCCTGAGCTTTCTGAGGGATGACATTAAAGACACCATTTTTCTCTTTCTCTTCACTGTCTCATAGTTAAATATGCTTAGAGATGGGTTATTCCTTCTTTTATTAGGAAAGGTGTTTTGCTCAGCAAAAGTGCTTGAGTTTATTATCAGTAGCCAGAGACTGAAACCACAGTGTTTTGGGGTTGTGTGAATGGCACCTGTAACATTATATCTCACTAGCAACTAGTTGTGTTACCATATCATACCTTTCTGTTATCTGTTTATTACATTTGGAATATTTAATATGAATAACTTCTTAACTGTAGGTTTTTCTTTATGTGACAGTCTATAATGGTATGCTTCTTTTTTATACACACAGACACACAGACAAGTGTACACACACACACACACACACACATATATATGTATATATAAAATTCCCCTCTCACCCCTGCGGGCGGTCTGTCCTTCAAGCTCGGGTCCTCTACCAGAGGCCTGGGAGCTTGAGGGTCGTGCGCAGTATCTTAGCTGTTCCTAGGACTGTGCTCTTCTGGACAGAGATCTCGGATGTTGTACCTGGGATCTGCTGGAGCCACTCGCCTAGCTTGGGAGTCACTGCACCTAGTGCTCCGATTACCACTGGGACCACTGTTACCTTCACCCTCCACATTTTCTCGAGCTCTTCTCTGAGCCCTTGGTACTTCTCTAGCTTCTTGTGTTCCTTC
>VUQH01082730.1:0-54168 GCA_015106775.1 Etroplus canarensis
AAATATTGCCTTAAATGATAATATACCTTCCAAATGGATCTTGGATAGTTTTTCTGACTTGAAATGGTATTGATTTATGTATGAGAGTAATCACACCTCTTGAATGAGTGTTGTAGGACGCATGAAACACCTGGCCTGGCCATCTCTTGCTCATACGATGTACATCTGTGGCCGTCAAGTGTGATTCTTGTAAAAAGACTATTTTAGATTTGAGAATTTTTATTCTATCCATTACCTGTTTCAATTTAGCCAGTTTTCTGATTCCACGGACATTCCAACTTATAACTTTGGTGTCCAGTCTACTTTGATTTGTTTTTTCCATAAGTTGTAGCTTCAGTATATTTTAAGTCTGTTACCCAAGAAAACAATAAACAAAAGTGGACCCCCCCCCAAAAAAAAAGATGCAAGTGTACACATAAACAGACCCCGCCCACATACAAACAAACAAAACAAAACAGACCCTCCCCCATCCACTAGTTGACGGATTCTGTTACTGGCAAATAAACATAATACAGACAAAAAAGAAATAGCTCATCAGTGAAAGCAGAATACCCCGTTTGCCATGAAGTTGAAAATGTTTAAAAAGTGTCAAGTCACAGCTTTGTGGAGTTCTGCACATAGTTCTTTGGCTGTTTACTGAAACAGTATATGCATATTTTCCATACCATGATCACATCTGACCCTTAAGGACAAACCGAAGTTCTGTCTTCCTTCCAAAAATAATGAGAAGACACTCAAGGCTCCGTTGGATAAGCAATGCAAATATATGATAGATCAGCTGAAGCCATCAACACAGCCATGCAGCACCAAGTGCCACCATGTCACTGAAATCAAAATTAGGGGGGTGTAATGTAATTAAGTCCTTTACGTATGTACATATCTGAGCACCATTAGTGTGTGTGAATGGTAACATTTCAATAGTGCATGTGTGAGTGTTTCAGTAACAATGTCCCTAATGGCACCTCATATGTGCAAACCTTCTGTATTTACATTCATAAAGCTGCCTCTTGATCATAGACTGTAACGATATACCTACCTCTCTGACTTGATCATCTATTTTTGTTGTCATCTGTGGTCTTCCAGACCTTTTGGTGATGCTGAGCTGGCCAGTACATTCCTTCTTCTTTGAGAATATTTTTGGCCACTTCTAAAGTTTTTGCTGTTTCTCTGGTAGGTTTGTTTTGGCTGTTCAGCATAATAATGGCCTCCTTCAATTGTATCAGCATTTCTTCGGACTTCAAATTGAGAGTTTCAGTTTCAAAATAGCTGTAATTTCTGAACAGCTAATGTGATTCCTTTGTCAGACCCTTTGAATTAAAGCTGATAGTCTGCACTCAAATTACATTTTGACAGTTTGATTTAAAATTAGCCGTGGTGGTGTACAGAAGCAAAATTACAAGACAAAACTGTCATTGTCACAAAACTTAGTCTTTAACAGGGCATATGAAGCTCTGTGAAAGACCTGGAGGTAATTTCTACCCCTTTTCTCAGCCACTCTTCCCCTTTCTGAACTCTGAGCTGTAACTCAAATACCACATCTCTATTGTCTTTGGTTTCCTTGCAGTTTTAAATTGAAAGATGATGGCAAGCGGGTTTCCTGAAACCTTGCTGGAAAACACAGACCTGCACATATCTGATTACATTTTAAACTCACTGTCAATGGACTGCAGGCTCGCCTAAGTCTCACACACATACTCACTCTCACATACAAGAGACAGCTTTTATTTTCAAGTTGAAATTCATGCACATTTTTATTGAACAGTTATATAAAATACTTTTCATAGTTGCAAGTGCATGCCTCATCTGCCAACAGTTTTGAAGTTAAATTACAAAAGCAAGGCTTCATGTCGTGTAGTGAATTACTTGGGCACTTAAAGCAGTTCTTAAAAAAGATCTAAGTATTTTTTTTTGTTTCATCTTAAAGTATTGAGCAGTATCAAACCTGTAACTGATATACAAAGCAGAGGTCCAAATAATAGTAATAATAATAATAATCATCAAATTACACTTTCTGTGGCACATTTACAAAACGAAACAAAACCGATTCACCTGTTACATGACACAAACAGCTAATCATGCAATTTGGAGTTCCACATGTAACCACACACCTCACAAGAATTGTCAAACATGCTTAATTGGACTGTGTGCACTTACAAGCGCAGGTTAAAAATATGATTTCTCATCCATCTTAGATAATTAAACGCTTCAATTACAAAAGAAGGCATAGAGCATCATGGTGTTAATTGAAAGTACGCAGGTATATGTTTCCAGTATATGTTCACTAAAGCGCAATATATTTCAAAACAGGCCTCCACAGCCAAGTTATTCAGATGTTCTATTTCCTTTGTTTGATTTTTATAAAACATGCATAGGCAGACACTTTATTGTATTCTTTTTTCTTTTCTTTTTTACACAATATAGTTTCTCTATTTTTACTTTGTTCGCAATACTTAAAAAGAGAAAAAAAAATTAACACTCAATTCCAGCAAGCCACGATAAATCTACCCCCCCCTCCCCTTCCAAAAGAGACAAAAAATAAACATATTTGCAAATGATAGATAGGTTAATTGTAAATTCCAGTTATGAAACTCAAGAAAATAGGTATTCATTACCGAGTTATTTAGCCATTATACAGAAAAATCAGGTCAAAGCACACACCAAAAGAACCTGAGGTAAGCATAATATGTACAAAACCATAAAACGTTCCATTATTTGGCATTTCGACAACATTGCAACATTCTTTTTAAGACTGCCTAATTAATTTCAGAGCTATTTTATAAGAGTAGCAAAAAAAAAAAGTTATCAATAAATAGTCCTTATTTAGTTTGTACACCCTTATATGTTAAAAACATTATCTCATGTTCTGTCCTTTTAGTGCTGTGTTTTTGTAAACGTACAATAGTTAGTAAGAAGTTACACGACTTTCCATTTCGGTGTAAATGAGCAAGGGTCTTTCAAGAAAAAAAAAGAAAATGAATCACCTTAAAGATCTCTCTCTATCCCTGTCATTCTCATCCTGTCTGACATGCTGTGGTGTGGAGTTGAATCAGGAGCAATTAGGGCCTGACCATTCAGAAATGTGACCTGGCATAACTTAGCAGATTTGACTAGGAACTAATATTTTGAAGGCATACCCAAAGACTAGCAAGTGAGATGTCCCCCCAGTGTGAGCCATAGATGCCTCCCCCCTCCACATTCCAACACTCCTCCTCCTCTTCCTTTCCACACCTTCACCCTCTGCCCCTATTCTGTGGTGGCGGGCCATGATGAGGCTGGGGGGCGAGGCAGCCCCGTCGGCCAAGGTGGCGCCTTGCTGCTGGGCCTTCACTGGATGTTGCTGCCGCTGCTGGTGCTCCCCTTGGCGTCTGTGCCGTTGGTCTCCGAGGACAGAGCCTTGTTGAGTGAGTTGAGGCTTGCGTCGGAAGGCAGGGCGTCTCGCCGCGGTGGCATCCTCTCGTTGATGCGGTCCAGACCCTTGGCCTCTTCGAAGCTAGTGATCTTGTGCTGAGGTGAGAAGCCTTTGATGGCTGTTGAGATGTAGGAGATAAGGGGGAAGAAATGGGGAGATGTTAGGAGTGATTTCAGAGGGGGTTGGAGCTTAAACAATTAAAAGAATGGGGGTCACGCTCATTCACCCGTACGTCACAAAATTTGATTTTGCTTTGCTTTGATCGTGAAATTGAGAGAAAAAGTTGTTTTACTGAGAAAATGACAACATAGAGACTGCATCCGAGTAGCTGTTGTCTAATGAAATTACATATAATCCCTGAAAGCTGAATATCTGCAGGCACTAATAAGTGTTGATCTCTACAGTACTAGCTATACATGTGTAGTTCAATAGTTTGGAAAATAGACATATTTGCTTTCATGGAACGCATCACATGAGAAGATCAATACTACTCTTGAAATCAGTTTAGCCTGGACTTAGTTTAGCATATTAGAATCAATGAGCAACAAGTGGCAATAAAAAAATAAAGTGAAGCCAACTGTAAAGTGGCAAAAAACAGCAGTCAGTTGAGAGTAGATCCCTATACACATCCGTTTTTTTAAATGCCTGACTTTATAGCAGAAATAAAGCATGTTTATAGACTGGTATAGAATTAAAGTTTTGGTCTCTATTGCCTAGCTAATTTCTTTGAATGACCAGTGGGTGCCAACTACAATATGGACAAAAGTATTGGGAAACACCTCTTAATCGCTGAATTCAGGAGTTTTATTCAGTCCCATTGCCACAGGTGTATAAAATCAATCACCTGGCTATGCAGTCTGCCTTTTACAAACATTTGTAAAGGAATGGGTCATTCTGATTCTGTAAGTGAACAACTGTTGCAACAAGTGAGTTTATAAAATTTCTTCCCTCCTAGATATTCTATCATCAACTATGAGTGGTGTTATTGCAAAGTGGAAACGTTTAGGAACCACAGCAACTCAGCCATAAAGTGGCAGAACATGTAAAAGTTACAGTGCGGGCTCGCAGAGTGCTGAGGTGCTTATAGCGTAAAAGCTGCCAACTCTCTGCTCACTCAATAACTGCAGAGTTCTAAACCTCTTCTGGTATCAACATTTGCACAAAAACTACGCACTGGAAGCTTCATGACATGGATTTCCATGGCTGAGCAGCTGCATACAAGCTTCATTTCATCAAGCACAAGCATCAGATGCAATAGTGTAAATCAAAGACTCTGGAGCTGTGGTAATGTGTCCTCGGAAGTGCTCAATCTTGCTTCTCTTTCTGGAAGTCTGACGGATGAGCCTGGGTTTGGTGAATGCCAGGAGAATGTTACCTGCCTGACTGCACTGTTCCAACTATGGGGTTGCTCTTCTGAGGTTGGTCTGGGCCCCTAGTAAGGAAAACTTCAATGCTTCACCTTGGACAATTCTATGCTTCCAACATTTGGTAACAGTATGGAGAAGGCCTTTTTCTGTTCCCACATGATTGTGTCCCAGTGCACAAAGCAAGGTCCATAAAAGCATGGCTGGTTGCGTGTGGTGAGGAATAACTTGACTGGCCCACACAGAGCCTTGAACTCAACCACAATGAACAACTTTGGGATGAACTACCAGGCCCTCTAGTCCAAAACCAGTGTTTGACCTCAAAAATGTTCTTCTGGATGACACACTCCAAAATCTTGTAGAAAGCCTTCCCAGAACACTGAAAGCTGCCATAGCTGCAGCTCCATATTGACGCCTACAGTATGGATTTAAAACGGAATGTCATAAATGCTCCTTTGGATTAATGTGTAGGTGGCCCAATAATTCTGTCCATATAATGTAAGTCAATGCCACTTTTATATTTAAGTTGTGTAAATAAATGTAGAACCCTTTCTTGTCAGGTGATTCTATGTTTGATGTCAAGTAAGCTGACCCAACTAGCTGTCTATAGTCTGATATTGATACACAGGAATGGTATTCATCTTCTCTTGTAACTCTGCCCAAGAAATAAATATTTCCAAAAGCTGAACTTTTTTCGGCTGAAGATAAAAACGTGAAAATATGATGTGAGAAGAATCTGTACTGTTCGTACAACCACTGATATTACCGTTTATGTTTTTAATGGCAAACAGCATATATTGCGCAGCATTTTAAATGATTAATGGTTTAATAAGTGATGAACACACTATAAAAGTAAATAAGTAATTTTGATAAGTGACAACACACTGACACAATTTATTTGAGTTTCAAAATAATGTTTCTTGACAGATAAAAGAATTAAATATTCTTTCTAAATCTACAAAGGGCACTCCTGGCATCAGGGTCGACAGGTTTTCACTGTGCCATGAATCTGCAAAAAGATCGATAATACAGGACCATCTAATGGCCATCATGTAATGCTATTTTGTACATTTTAAACACTAAAAATATGATTGATATTAAACAATATCTCAACACAGGCATACTGCAGAACACCTGAAGACCCCAAAGCTCCAGGTCACCCCATCACATCACAGCTTATAACAACAAAAGGGAAGGAGTAGAATGATCAAAGAGACAAAAAAGAACAAGGAGGAGAAAAGGAAACACTATAGTGGAGCCCACTGAGACATTCACTTCCACAAAATAGAAACCACGTTGAGACTGAGCTCACGTACAAAGACACTACAAAGGTACTTGGGGTGCTAACGACTTGTTTAGTCTGCTTGAAGCATGCAGCAATTAAGGGTTCACTGGAAATTATGAGGGGTGGAAGTCACAATACGATTTTGACTTGAATAAAATAAAACCAAATCAACTTAACTGAATAATGTAATTAAAATAAATTTTAAATATGTAATTAAAAATACCACTGAAATTAATAAAATAAGGTTTATATGCTAGAATAGCGTTTTGATTGTGAATTCAAGACCATTTTCTTCAATTCAATGGGTCATTCCAATATTCAGCTTGATTGAGTTTCATTTTAGCTCAGTGTTGTGCAGAAATTTTGTTACTTCCACCTTTCATAACGACTGAGGGTCTGGATGGTGATTAATACTATGATTGCAAATAAGACAACCCTTTTACTAGAATGAGGAGGGGGGTATAATTTAAAAGGACAATTTGTGGGACTGTGGAGACAAGAATGTGATGGGTAGCGTAGTTGTGTTGCTGCATAGCACAGGTCAGACACAGGTTATTAGCAGCTCACAGGAAAGAACACGACACAGCAGGGCCACAGAGGATCCACATGGAGAGAGAAGCAGAAAAGAGTCTGGACACTACAATGGACTGTCCTCTATGGGGCTAGAGAGGAAGTACTGGACAAATTCAACGTAAATAGCAGCTGACATACTACTATTTAGCTCGCAGTTGAGGTTGTTCTTGCGCCAAAGGCGATGCAAGTAAAAGCAGATTTTAGTGAGAATCCAATTTGGATTTCAAAGCCTCCTGTGGAGCATCTACCAATTCAGATTCAGCTCTGAGGAAAACTGTGGTGTTATATAAATACAACAGCAACAACAATGCACAACTGCTTCAGCTGTTTCAAAGGGGAAAAACCATTATGAGCTTTCATAGCAAGACTTCATTGTATTGTGTGAGGGCAGAGCGGGGGGCACACTGTCTACTAGGATAAGAGAATTATGTTAATTTTTAAAACTATGAGTGATTTAATTGAAATTCTTGTTTATTTGAGGGACTCCCTCACTCTGGCAAAGTTCAAGCACTCTCAGATAGGAGAACAAGTGCAATTTACCACATAATGTAATACTCGCTCTGGAGCTTTATTAACATATTCCATTAGGAAATTACTTCAAAGCACAACACTCTACATCCTGTCAAGATAAACTCTACAGATAACTACAGGACAGGGTAACTCTCAAAGGCCTTGAAAATGCATTTTCTCAGTCATGAACAGGCGGTTAGAACAGTTTTGGTTAATTCACACTAAAGCTTACAATTTTAGTTGTATTCCCACAGAAATGAAGCTAAATATAGGTGCAACATACAGGTCTCAAGTTTATGTTTTCCGTTCTCATACCACACCAAGACGGAAATTCCTCTGCACTGTGTTGGTGGTAACCAGGTGATCCTTAATGTTGCTCCTATTGTTCTGAAGTTTAGAAAAAGGACATATCAGATACTTCTCCACATGAATGAAGACACACTAACGGCCATTTCTTTAGATACACCATGCTAGCTCCTGGTTAGACACCCTTTTGCCTTCAGACCTGCCTGAATTCTTTGTGGTATAGATTCAACAAGGTGCTGGAAACATTCAATAGATTGGTTTCATCTCATTGATAGTGTCACACAGCTGCTGCATATTTGTCAGCTGCACATCCATGATGCGAATCTCCCGTTCCACCACGTCCCAAAGGTACTCTATTGGATCTGGTGATTGGAGGCCATCTGAGTACAGTGAACTCATTGTTCAAGAAACCAGTTTGAGATGACGTGAGCTTTATGACGGGTTGTGTTATTCTGCTGGAAGCAGCCATTAGAAGATGGGTACACCTTGTGGTAATAAACGGATGGATATGGTCAGCAACAATACTCAATTAGGCTGTGGCATTTAAATGATGATCAATTATTACTAATGGCCCAAAGTGTGCTGAGAAAATATCTCTCACATCATTACACCACCATGACCATCAGCCTGAACCATTGTTACTAAGCAGGATGGATCTATACTTTCAAGTACCAAATTCTGCCCCCACCATCCAAATGTAGCAGCTGACCAGGAAACATTTTTTCAATCTTCTATTGTCCAATTTTGAACTGGAATTTGCAAGCCCATGTGAATTTTAGTCTCGATTTCTCGCCCTTAGCCGACAGGAGTAGTATTCTGCTGCTACAGTCCAGCTGCTTCAAGGTTGGACTTGTGCATTGCTCTTCTGGATACCTTGGTTGCAAAGAGTGGCCAAGTTACTGTTGCCTTCCTCAGCTTAAAGCAGTCTCCTCTGGGATCAACAAGGCATTTTCATACAGATAACTGCCACTCACTGGATAGTTTCTTTTTTCAGACCATTCTCTGTAAACTCTAGAGATGGTTCTGCAGGAAAATCTGAGTAGATCAGCAGTTTCTGAAATACTCAGACAAGCCTGTATAAGCACCAACAATCATGTCAACCAACAACCAAGTCCCTTAAATCCCTTTTCTTTCCCATTCTGATGCTCGGTTTTAACTTCAGCAGGTTGTCTTGACCATGTCTACAATCCTAAATGCATCGAGTTGGAGCCATGTGATTGGCTGATTGGATATTCGTGCCAACGAGCAGATGAACAAGTAAGCCTCATGAAGTGGCTGTGAGTGTATAGCATTATTTGAAGTAAAAACTGGTGGTTTTTTGTTGGGTTCTGTGCATCACAGAAATCCTTAAAATTCTGCATTTTCAAGGCCTTTAAGGATACAGTATGCTGGTCCAGCAGTCCCTCTGGTATCTGGCAAATTCTTGGTAAAGCTGCCAGGTAACCTGTTGATATCTGTGAATTCACACCTCCCACACTATGTGAGTGTGAATGCGGATTTCCTCAAGTGCAGTCTCTATCTTGACTGTATCATTTTATGTATTTTGCAGGAAATAAATTTTAACTTCTAAAATTAAACAACTTTAACCAAGCAGGTCCTGTGGATAATCTGTCATCACAGATTGTTGCATAGACAAAAACACAAAAAAAAAAATCCTAAAAGGAGGAATTATTTTCTAGTTCTAATTTCTGTGAAAAACCATGGGTAGTATTTGCTTTGCACTCACTCAAAATCACAGCATGACCTCTGTGATTATAAAATCTGTGCTATGAAAAACATTCCCCTTTCAAACGTGTGACCACAGGATTTCCTAACTTACTTACTTCTTTTTCTCCATTACTACTATGCCACATTTTGTTAGCCCAAACACCCAACACACTCTATTCAAGCACCAGCGAGATGGATGAAAACCCAGCAGAGCCCCCTGTCTATTGCCATGAGAAGCAACAGAAGAGGGCAGCCAGACCCATTTACCTTCGTCAGCCTCAATAGCTTCAATAGTAGCTGAAGAGAAGAAGAGGGGGGTTGCAAAATGAATGAGAGAAGTGAGCAGAGGAGTTCATTTTGTCCCAGGAACAAGTCAATGAGCAGCAAAGACAGCCAGTGCCGACAACAAAGGTTAAAGTCATCTCCACATTTTATGACAGAGGACATGTGGATGTTAGCAAACGGGGGGGAGGGGGAAGGGGACAGAGGATGAGTCTTAAGTTTTTCGATGAGTTCCAGATCTGTAAAGGGAAGATGATGCATGTTTGTGGTAGCAAACCTCATGAAGAGGATTGCATCTTTGAGGTACTTTGAATATATTTGACAAAGGACTGAATGCGTGATAAACAAAATGAAAATTACAGGAACAGCACTTAAGCAAGTTGGAAATGAGAGCATACATGGAGAAAGAAGAGTTTAAAACAAGACAAATGGAAAACAGAGATAAGGCTGAAGTGCATGTGAGACGTGAGGTTTCTGGCTGTGACTTAACTGTTGACATAAGCTCAAAGTACCACAGATATATGGAGCACTGTCGGTGCTGTGTTGTGCGCAACATGAAGTAGCATCTGCAGCTGCAGGTTTGGCATCTTTTGATATGAAATATCAAAAATGCTGGCTTACTTGTGTGAAGTGTGAGGGGAGGAAACCTTTCAGCCACTTACCAATCAATTACAGTCATCCTTGAGATTATAAGTTAACACACAATAAAACTGTAAAGAGTCAACTTTAACAAAGAAAGGGATGGGGCGGAAGGTGACAGCAAAGTAATGGCTAAATTGTACCAACGGCTACATACTAAAAAGCATGAAACTTTAAAGAGTATGGCTGATGGAGTCAACATTACAGTAGAAGCACACTGGTGTCTGCCTAAATGAGGGGAGCAATGTGATTCTACCAATGTTGTAACAGGAATCTCTGAACATCACTCTACCTTCACAGCAGTTCTCTTTACTGTCAGCTGCTTCCAAAACAAGTACTTCTAGACTTTTATTTGCATTTGTTAATCCTTGAGACCACTATTGTCATGTAGGTCATCAGTTACCTAACTGTGCTGGATGTGAAGTCAGTGTCTGCACACATAAATCTTTTGAGCAAAAGTTCAGGCTTCACACAGTTGTCCAACTCTTGGTTCTGATCTCAACGTGCATGGATATCCCTGATTTTATCTCAGGAACACACCCCTGGCTGTTATCACAGAAGCCCCACCCACATGCTGTTTTCAGAGTGGTATTAATGGGCTGCACCAAGGCCCAGTATAAGATAAATTTGAATCATGCAAAGCTATTTGAGTCCCATAATAATGATAATAATAAAAAACATGGTATTGCAAATTAGCATGATAGGCCCACTTTAATGTTGAGTCAGTAGAAATACTGGCAAAGAATGTAAAAGAATGTGAAAGAATGCTCATCTTTCAGCATAATCGCATCCTTCCTAACTGAGATTTGCAGCATTATCAACTTTGGCCAGAGGCTGTATTTCTGACTTGGTCACGTCTTAGGCACGTGCATCTTGTCTAGTTGACCAATATCATGTTATATAATTTGCTCAAGTGACGCAAATGTGTGAATTCCATCTTTAAAGCCACAACCAAGTGGTTTCTTAAGTAGAGTCATGTACCTTTTTATACTAATTTACACATTAGAAATGAAAAGGTGACTTCATAAGCAATAAAACACATTTCACAAAAGTCTTACTACTACTGGAGGCTGATTTCATTAACTTTAGGTAGATGATGCTACACAATGACTGCTGACTATGTGTGCTAAAGCAATGCAAATCATACTGTACAGTGTAAAATACTACAGTTTAACTTATATTATTGTCCTGTTGTGGTTATTTATGCTGTGTTTGTTTGCACAGTGTGACTTGATGCGTATTCAGGAAAGTGCAAGCTGATGTAATGTGAGAACCTGTGAGAGGAGAGGGAAGTGGTCTGGATTTCTGCTTTACTCTGTGAATGACAAGGCAGACGGCAGCGCTCCCCTTTTCACTCACAGCTATTTGTGTCAATTCTATTTCATCCTTTGAATCACAGAGACCTGCGGCTTTCCTGACATAGCACTGCTGAGATTCACTAAGAACACTCAAATCTGGTCAGTGGAGTGACCATTTGTGTCCAGTTAAATTTGAAGTGTTTATAAAGGTGATTCTAGAAAGCCTTTACCTCCTTGCTGCAGCAGCCTGTCAAACTCATTGAGGGAGTGTTTGAAATTTAACATGAGAGGGTGAACTGAACTCTAATCTTGTCTCACAAAAAAGAAAAAAAAACACAATGGAATACTTGCACAACCGATTATACCTGCAGTTTCTAGGGAGAAAGGAGAAAGAAAAAGATACAGGTAATATTTGAGATAAACCCAGTGGAATACAGAGAAAGACAAGGATGGGAAGAGAGGGTATTAATGCCAGATCAGAGGGGACACATTTAAGAAGACATATGGACACAAAAAATCTGCTGAATGTATTTGAGATTGTTTGGGAAGAGGGTACTGTCTAATTTATGCAGAAAACACTGAATTACGTTAATTTTAAAACAAAAACCCCATGTAGTAGGGTTATTGCATACAAGTATTTAATTAAACATTAAGTACAAAAGATTCATGCTGCCAGAAACACTTAACACGACGCTAACAGTGTAATTTAGGCAGCATTTTGAAATTCCAGTACAATTAGAGAGGAGAAAAGCGAAGGAGTGTGTATATGCAGTATTTTCTAAATACTGAGCTTGCACTTTGGTGAGAGTTCTGCTGTGTAAGGGGAATTTGTGTTTGTGTGAGAATCCATTGTGGGGGCCAATGATGGTGGTCTTTGTGACAGTCTTACCATTCTGCAGCTTTTCCTTTCCACCGGACAGCACTCCACTTGGTAGCATGCCTGTAGGGGTCAGTCCCTTCAGCGTCAGCACGCTCTCACTCTCCTCTCTGAAATATTAAGACAACATTTATATTTACCAAGTAGCACTTCCTTCATGCTCCCACTCAATCTATGTATCTATATATCTTGGGCCATCCATCTATCCATCCATCCAGAGATGCCCACACCTTCCCCTCCCTGGCCACCTACTCCAGCAATTCCAGGGGGACACCAAGGCATTCCCAAACCAGCTAACAGCCCTAAACACCTCACCCAGCAGGCATCCTAGTCAGAAGCCCAAACCACCTTAACTGGTTCCTTTCGATGTGAAGGGGTCATGGATCTACCCCTGAGCCCCTCCCGAATGACTAAACTCCCCAGACCCCCTTCAGAGGAAGCTCATTTATGCCATTTGTTTCCATGATCTCATTCTTTCAGTCACTGCCCAGAGCTTGTGATCACAGGTTAGGGTACAAACATATATCAACCAGTACAATGACAGCTTCACTTTTATGCTCCGCTCTCTCTTCACCATGACAGATTGGTACAGCAGCCAGATCACTGCCGACGCTGCACCAATCTGTCAATCTCCTGCTCCTTCCTTCCCTCACTCATGAACAAGACTCTGAGATACTTCAACTCCTTTACAAGGGGCAGCAACATATTCCTGGTCCAGAGTTTGCATGTGACCCTTTTCCAACTAGGTTCTGGAGGCGCCAATTCCCATCACAGCTGCAAACCACCCAAGTACAAGCTGAATGTCACGGCTCAGTGTTGAACAAGAGACCTGTGTACACTACAACACTACAGAGACATGGACCCTCTATCCTTTGGCTACACCTAGAAATTTTGTCACTGATTCTATTCATAATTTTTATGGACAAAGGGCAGGCGTGGCTGAGTCCAACACCCACCGAGAATGGGTCTGACTTTATGTTGGCAATGCAACAAGAAGTCTGATACTCTATATTCCCCCTCACAGGACACTCCAAGTAATGCAATCAAATGGCTACATGCATCTTTTATATAAGGTCTATGTGTGCTAGAGACACAACGCTTAGAAACCAACATCTTTGTTCTGTTTTCCATTTATTGAGTGTCTCTCTTTAGCCATTAAATAAATTCTACTACATTCACACGATGTCGGCTGCAAAACCAAAACAACGTCTTCATAGACACTTAAAGAGAATGCTAAAGCTGACGAAACCTGTAGATAACTCTCTGATGTTCTCCAACACAAGCAAGACAGTTCATATAGATGTACTGTAGTATTGTGGCAGTGTATGTGGCACAACGCAGACTTTTCTTGTTTGCATACCTGAGCACAGAGAATACCCTGGCCATCTTCCCAATAGCACGGATCTTGTTACGGATGACCTCCTTACGGGCGGAAGCTGTGGCACCTGCATGATTGAGAAATCAGAAAAAAATTTTACAACCTGTGATTCATCTAAACTAAACCCAGTCCTCTGGAAGTGCATTGTACAATACACTGCATAGTCTGTGTGCTGTGTTTGTTTTAACCCCCCAAAGCCTCTTTAACATACCATTAAATTTAGTAAACTTACTAAAACAGGGCATGTTTGTTGGACTATTAGTTTGTCCTGGAGTGCATGAGCTGAACACAATGCAAACATATTGTGGTTATTGAAGTCTTAAGTTCAGTTTACAGAGAATAGTTTGAATCTATGAACACGTCACAACATCTGAGTAATTCTCAGCATTCAGTGCATTCATGCTACGGCTGTGTTATGCCACTGTGAGCTGCAGTCCTTTAACTCATAATTTCCCCCAGATAGCACTCAGACATTTTAAAACCTGCCACTGTACTTCATCAGTGAATGCCTTTGTCCTTGTCCAAACATGTGTTCCCAGCATGTTTCAGTGAGTCCACACTATAAATTTTCCACTGCTGTGTTTTAGTTGCGCAGACTAACAGGATTTTTCCTGGAGAGGAAAACAAAACTTTGTTTAAAGAGACCCCTTCTGCAAAATAACACTTCCAAAGCCTCAGGGGCCCAGTTTGGAAAATGTATGAGTACAAGAGATAGAAATGAAGTTGATGTACAGTGGAAAGCTGGGCGAGGGATACAGCTGACAGTCTGATGTTCTGTTCAAAATGCTTCCTATAATCCTCAGGTTGAATAAACCACCAATACTTTGAGATACACTTTTCTACAGAACTCACTCTCTTGCAAGATCACTGTACATTTATGTGCACAGCAAAGAGTAACCGAAATAAGGAATATGACCCTCCAGAACTCCTTTCTGACCTCCTCTAAATCAGGAGTAGGTAACTGATAACACTACTGATAAATCTTTCAGCTTTATTAAGAACCATAGTTAGACTCAGTAGAAGTGTTAGAAGGCACTTTAAACAGAGATGTTAGTTTACAAACTTCTGAAATGCAGAGAGCAAGCACTGGACAAAAGCCTATCTATCTCTGCACACACCACTAAAGCTAGAGTTTGTACCTTTTTTGGGGGGATATATTAGCTGTCCTTCTCATGAAACACCCCCAGAGGAGAAGACAAGAGAAAGGACAGAGAGATCAGTGGATGGCTGCAGAATGAAAAAGGAGGTGGAAGAGAGGGAGCACACGGCGAAATAAGAGGCAAGAAAGCATGAGTGTAAAGACAAGCGATGCCTTGAGCACAAAACTCTGGAAAACATAAAAAAGAAAAATTAGATGAGGTAACCAAGGGAGGGAGAGAGAGAGAGAGAGAGAGAGAGAGAGAGAGTGAAATGTGAGAAGAGAGAAGAAAATGAAGTGAGGTTGGAAACATTGATAAAATGGCAACTAAAAAAACCATGGAAACCATAGCAGATAAAGAGCAGGACAAAGAAAGGATTATCAGAAATCATAAGGGCACAGGAAAGCTCATGAGTCAGAAAGACAAAAGATAGCACAATTCAAATGTCAACATAGTTAAAACAAATGACAAAATATATGACAGGGGATATGGCTGCAAAACTGAAAAAGAAAAGAGCTGAAGAGAAGAGACGATAAGAGTGAAAGCAGGGCAAGGAATGTGAAAATGCTATTTGGATTAACTAAAATCAGTGTGCATGAGTTGGTGGAGAAAGAAGAGATGTTAAAGCAATGTATGGGAACAGTAGAGTGTATGAGCTGTGTCAGTTTTCTAATCAACAAAATCTGAATTTAGCTTTTCAGATATGAATTTTTTTTTTTTTATCTGCAATCGAATGGCAGTCTTAAACCCCAGTTTTTACTACAATAATACTTACAATACAATTTCTTACAGCAAATGGGAGCAAGAAAAGTTATCTGCATGAAGTTGGAAAAATAATGAAAAAACGTATAAAACAAATGTTTCAAATTCAGCAGTGAGCAGAAGCGGGATTTGGTCTCTGGTTCTTTTTAATCTTTGTTAATGATCTGTCAAATAAATTGAAAGCCTCTAAAACTGGGTGCATGGTTGGTAGTAGTCTAGGGAACCACATTATGTCTGCAGTTGGTCTTGTGATCTTTAGTCCTAGTAGTACTGGTACTGAGCATCTCCTACAGATATATTCTACCTATGTATGTGGAACATGACATCAGATACAGTGCTGACTGGTTTGTAAAACAGATAAGACAAACAGCTAAGATTTCCTGATTTTGAATTGTTGGGTAATAATCTTACTGTCTGTACGAAGGTAAACTATCTTAGACATCTTATTGCAGATCAAATGGCAGATGATGGAGATAATTATTGTCAGTGCAGAATCATGCACAAGCAAAGATCCTCTTCTGCAGTTTTAGTGCGTGTTTGGACAGAGTGAAGATTTCTTTATTTAGTGTATACTGTACACCTATGTATACTGCACACATGTGGATAAACAACAGGAAAGCGAGTTTACTTAAACTTCATGTAGCTTATAATAATGCCATGGGATTATTGATGACGAGACAACATTTTCAGCTGCTGTATTAAGAAATTTCCTTGATCTGAAGGCTCAATGCTTCTGAGAACTAGATTATTTTGGGTCTAAGAAATGTGACTTAGTACCACACATTACCAATCCCCACTATGGAGACACGGGTACAGCTGTTTTTTGATACTCTACACTTTAACTTCATATCAGTCTATGCCCCCTGATTATTTATTTAAAGAAAATGTTACATTCAGATTTCTAGAAAATGTTCAAATGTAGTTGAAATCTGCTGAGATCCTGACACATATCCTGTACTGATTCACACTGTGGGCATTAGTAAACACAAAGAAAGAGAGGAGGAGGAGGGGAGGGTCTGGTGAGATCATTTCCTGTTTGGCGGTAAAGACTTGGGCAGGCAGAGGAAAACTGCTCATCTCATGTAGATAAGCTGTAAACTGCTATCAAACAGATGACTAAAACTTGCCAAAAATACATTGCAATAAAAAGCATGTATACACAATGAATATCCGATGCTATTTTTACCAAAGAGCAAAGGCATTACCAAGAAACCTGTGGAAATTAGAAGAGTACACCCCCAACAGCTGTTGCTGAGACTTTATAAGGGTTTGCTGATTTCCTGGATCATCTAAGGCTGCTATTTTCAAGTTGCTGAAGAAAAATTCAGCAATAATTTAGTCATTCAGATTGTAATGTTTCTGGATTGTTTCTCAGTGTTTAAGCTTAAAACATTTATAAGTGAATGTTCTGAAAACTGTGCATGTAAAATATATACAAATGCATGACTGCCTGAGGTTTTGGATGAATGAACGTCTGATATTCCTATTAGCAGAAGTCTCCCCCTAGTGGAGTTGACGCAAACTGCAGTGAAAACTGACAACAACTGAGCTTACCATCCAGCTCCTCATCAGTTGTCAGCTCATCATTGGAGCAGATGCTTAGTACGTTCACTAGCATCTCAGTCACTGCAAAAGAAAAGAACAACATTTTTTTTTAAAAAACTGTTTGTTTTTAATAAACCATATCATTACTAATCATCATATGTGTAGAATAACTGAGCATAAATAAGCATGTGTAAAAACCATAGTTGCCCTTGTTAGACAGAAAGGTTCATCCGATCAGCTCCTAACTCCCAGTTACTCATGAGACTGCCAGGAATGGCTGTGTGCAGCAGGGTCAAATCTAAATTGAGCTTCCTGGAGGGAGTGTGTCAGTCATACTTACATGTGATTAATTGACACAGATGTGTCATAGCTTAACCCTGGTAAAGCTTCAAAGCACCAAGACCTCTGCAATGCCAAGCACTGCTAATGTTTGGCAGTTTTCAGCTTTCACAGGCTTCTACTTATCCGCAATTTACTTTATATAGACATGTATATATAGATCTCACAACTACTCATTATATTCCTGCTTCAGACACAAGGAGTTGCAGCTCATCTGCAGATGGTTCAAAAAGCTGCAGCTCATCTTCTGACAAAGAAGGCACAGGCAGCACAATACTGTAATGTTGGCTTTTCTCCAGTGGCTGCAAGAAGAATTTAAAAATCAATATATAATTTTAGCTATGGCTTTTTGGGCGCTACATGGTGGAGCCCAAGAGCACATTTTTGAATTGCTGTGTCCACATTTTGACTTATATTCATCCAGATTAGCTCTCTGCTGTCTATCCTTTCACTTAAGCTCAAAGGAGACTGAGCTTCTGCTGCCTTTGCCTCTGGAAATGTTTACCCATTACTATTAGATTATCCAGTCCAGTGGAAACTATCAAACAAAACTTTCAAAACATATTTATTTTCCCTCTTTTAACCCATTTTCCCTCTTATGCTGCTTTAAGTTTATGTGCCTTAAAAAAATCATTCATCCTAACTTAAATCTAGGAAATAAATACATCTAACTTATTTAGTAACTCTGCATATGGGCATGTCTCTGGTCCATAAATCTTCTGCAGAAAGTATTGTACTACAAACTGATTATGCTGCACAAAATGTCCACACTACATTTCTCAAGGCCAGGACATTTTCAATACTGACTCTGAAAAATGTCCAATACCTTTCAAGGCTGAAAACAACTTCTGATAACTGCTTTTATTCACTGCTACAACAAACTGAATGTACTAGATGTGTGTGCATACACACTCACCCTTCTCCCCGACAAAGGGCAAAGACCAGGTGAAAACGTCCATGAAGTTGGGCAGCCAATAAGGGTGAGGTGAGCAGTTGAACTGTCGGATGTTCATCACGTTGTTCTCGTACTTCAGGACTGCCGCTGGGGATGGAAAAAAAGACGCGGAAGATGGCTGTTAAAATAAACCCAAATTTGGAGTATTGAATGAAATGAAATCCTGCTTTCTTTCCAATCCTTGGAAAAACAAGATGAGTAGCTGCCACAAAAACAGTCTTTTAAACTGCTGTAGTTTTTAACTGCGCCACTCTACAAGTCCCTAGCTAAGGAGCTTGGGGGGTACTATAAGAATGAGAAATCTTGAAGGAATGATTTTCAATACAATCAAAAAAGAAAGAAAAAAGAAAAAAAAAATCTGATGATTCTCTTTCAAGTAAATCAATATAAAGATTGTGTATTGGGGTCATGTAAACTACATGGACAAACTATTAAGCTAACCCACACATCACACCGGCAAGAGCGTTTATGACATCCTATTCTAAATTTATAGGCATTAAGATAGAGTTGGTCTCCCCTTTGCAGCTACAACAGCTTCCACTCTTCTTGGAAGGGTTTCTGCTAGAGTTTGGAGTGTGTATGTGGGAATTTTTGCCCATTCATCCACATGAGCATTTGTGAGGTCAGACACTGATTTTGGGTGAGAGGGCCTAGGTTGTGTTCTCCATTCTAGATGATCCTAAAGGTGTTCAGTGGGGTTGAGGTCAGGGCTCTGTATGGGTCAGTCAAGATCTTCCATGACAAAATCATCCAACTATGCCTTTGTGGGTCTTACTTTAAGCACTGGGGCAAAGTCATGCTGAAACAGAGAAACCATTACCTACACTGCAGTCAGGCAGATAACGTTCTCCTGGCATTTTCAAAACCCTGGCTTATCTATCAGACTACCAGAAAGAGAAGAGATTCAAGATTCTTCACTTCCCAGAACACATTTCCATGGCTCCATTGTGTCTGATGCTTGACATTGCACTTGGTGCCGTAAGGCTTGCATGCAGCTGTTCAGCCAGGGAAACCCATACCATGAAGCTCCAAGTGACAGTCTTTCTGCTGATGTTAATGCGTGAGGTGGTTTGCAACTCTGCAGTCACTGAATCTGCAAAGTGCTTTTACAAGCTGTGCACGTCTGCACTGGGCAACCTTGTTCTGTAACTTTACCTAGTATGCCACTTCATGGCTGAGATACTGTGGTTTATAAATGCTTTCACTTTGCAATAATACCACATACACTTGACCATGAAACATGTAGGAAGGAAGAAATTTCACAAACTTACTTGTTGCAGCAATGGCATCCTATTGCAGTACCCTGCTCAAATTCAGTATGCTCTTTCAAAAATGTTTGTGAAAGAGCTCACTGTGATTTCTATCAAGAGATGACTCACCACATTGTTTACTTTTTGTTGCAGAAGTATGTGAAGTGATATTTGCTCATAATATTCATTGCATTATACACTTTATTTTTATACTTGTGTGATATAGTATAAAAGTTTATACACATGTGGTAACGGGACTGAATGAAACACTTGAATTCAGTGATTAAGAGGTGGCCCAATACTTTTGTCCATAGTGCACTGTTGTTCATTTGGAGCACAAGCCATCAGAGCGCAGATTCTACCAGTGGCACAACGCAGCTGAGCTCAGTGAGCTGTGAAAAATGGACACTGCAAAGAGGACAAAGAAAATAACTGAGGAAAAATACCTCTGCCACTGTTTGGAAGCATTTTGGTTTCATCATGTTGATATAGGAGAGCCAGCCAACAAGAACAAATGTGTGTGCAATATTTACCTCAAGATAGCTGTGGCTACTGCATCTCCACCCAAGAAATATATACTGTATACGCTGCTGAAATGTCATGATAGTTTGAAATAATAGATACCACCCAAGCCTATGATGGGGGTTTTGATGTCTGATTCATGTCCATAAAAAGCCCCAGCTCTGACTGTGGCCCAGGCCCATTACGAGATTCAATTCCTGTTCCCAACCACCACTTAGAAACCTATAGCCATCATGACAGTGATGGCTCTCCACTTTGTCTCAGGGGAATAGCTCTCAAAGTACTGAGCTGAGGAGCTAATGGGATACCTACAGAACAGACAAACATCCAAGCAATCACTGGAGAAATTCTTAACAAAATTACAAAAAGAAGACAAAGGTATTCATTAAAAAAACTTGTTTTTTTTTTTTTTTTTAAATATTTCTTTTGGTGATGCAAGAAACACTTTTGTGAAGGGTCTTAATGTTTCTTTTTAAAAAATAAAACTGAAAAATTCATTTAGTCACATTATGAAACACTTTTAAACACTGTTCCTGGTTAATGACTCATTAGCTGCAGGTGCTGTGTGGAGGTGTGATTAAACAAAACCACTGACAACTACAGAGTGCCATTTGCCCAAAAAGAATAAAAATAAAAATCCAACAACAACAAAAGGTGGCCAAAACTGTCATCCACATCAAGACTGAAGCCTGGATGTTACTCAACATTTTGTCAAACGATGTCAGTCAATCACAGAATAAAATGGTTTTGTACAAAACTACCTACACAGAGACCCAAAGGCAGATATTCTTTTTTTTTTTTTGCCACTTTAAGGTGATATATACACACTCGGCCTTTGCCAATCTCTCACTTTGACAGAAGGACTAATTTAAATGCAAAAGTACAAACTGATTTTTGTAAATTAAAATTAGCAAACTGTAAAAGCACCTAAATGAAAGCAACCACCGTTTGGAGAAAACAAAATCAATCTCCAATTTCCCTGCTCTGGAACATTTCCTCAGTGCATTGATTATTGCCCCCAGTTGGTGAAACAAGTCTGTCATTTAAAAGGATTGGATACATGAATAACATCACAGAAACACATGTCTCAGCATTTGGGCTCTATGAGGTTGAGCACTTTTCATTAGTCAACAGAAAAGCCATTTCTGGTGAGAAGGGAAGGGGAAGTTAGAAAACCTAAGGCACTGATTGAAATTCTTGCAATGATACTAGACACAATGATTGCCATCAGTGTAAACTTATTATTCTTAGTTTGCAGGCAATCTGAATCATATATGAAGCCATATAATTTAGCTGCTTAAACCTACTGACGCTTTTTTCCATTTGTACTGCTTCAAATTCAAAAACATATCATAAAGTATGTAACGCATGGGGGGTTTGAGATTTTTGGCAAATGCACATAATCACCCATAAAATCACAAAACTTTTACAGCTAAAAAAATAAAATCAACTTGGAAGCAGACTGCTAAGACCTCTGCCTTTGATTGTGACCCAAGCCACATTGCACCAGACCTCTACTGCGCCTCCTGTAGGTGATGGGCTTATTTGGGCTGAACCCGTCCAGACCCAATGGGCTAAGGCCTGGTCATCAGATGCTCGCTGATCATCCTCCTCTGGGCTTGGTTCCAGGGTGGAGACCTGGTAACCTCTACAGTATCTGGGCAAGTCAACTATCGGATTTGAATGCCTCCCAGACACCTTCAAGGTGAGGTGTTTCAGGCATGTCCTACTGGGAAGAGACCCCAGGGGAGACTCAGGATACCCTGGAGAGATGATATCTGACACCCTGGAAAGATTATATCTCTTCGCTGGCTTGGGAATGCCTCAGTGACCCCTTGGAAGAGCTGGAGGAGGTGGCTGAGGAGACAGAGGCCTGGGCACCTCTGCTTAGACTGCTTCGCCCCCAACACGAATAAGCGTCAGAAAAATGGATGGATGGAAAAATGGATGAATATATTAAATTTCATTTCTGAAGTTTCGCATAAAAATTGCATCAATCTCTTTGCAAGATAGCAAATAAATCTCAACCTGCTGACCAAATTTGCCTCTCTAGCAAAATTATTTTATTTGTTTACATTTTTATTTTTTTGTAGAAAAAAAAACTAATTAATCCCATCAGAATATTTACAAAAATCTACATTTGCATAAAAAGCCATATAGTGGCTTTCAATTACTCAGTTACAATAATAATTTAAGAGGAGAGACTCTAGTGGGTGCTCACAGTAAGGGTAGGGAAAGAGCAACAGAATAGAAGCATCAAAACAAATTAGCTATGTGTTGGGTCTTTACCTTAAGCCTACTTGACAGCGGTTGTTTTTCAAAAAAGGACTAGATAGCTGGCATGGTAACTGTCACTCTTTATAAACTTGCCAGATATGCTTAAAATATAGAATAATTATGACAGTATATAAAGACACCAGTTTCAGAGCTCAGGATGCATATACACAATTTCTGTTTGTGCCATATTCATTATATTTTCCAGCATTTTTCTCAGTTTATTTTATAGAATGTCTTATTACAATCATGGTCTCTGTGCACATAGAAACCAACTCCTAAACGCTGGCTACAGTATGCCCCATGCGACCTCACCCATGATTGAGGCAGTGTTAACGTGGGTGTGGAGGAAAACATGAGAGCTGCCAAACATAAATATATCCACGCTGTATATAGCAGCCTCAGCTTCTCTAATACACAAGGCCAGTCTGGTGGCCCAGATCTGGGGAAAGCGGATCCCATGGCAGGGTCACCATGGGGGACTTTCCTGCCTCAGCCCCTCTAAAACTTGGGAATAGCAAGTCATCAAACCTGGCATCCAAGCAGCTTTAACCTCAGGCACAACATAATTCAGGTCAGAAACCTTTCTGCTTGGCTGAAATTAGTTAAGTGCGCATGTGTGTGCATGTGTATATGCATACAGTCCCGTATCCAGTGAAAGTGGTGCCTAAGTAATGCTTAACCACCCGCAAGTCCCAGGCTGCACAAATGAACATGACACAAACAGAAAACTTTCCTGCAGGGGAACATCCATATACTTGTATAATTAATGCGGTATTATCATCAATACTAGCAAAACACTACTACCCGCTCCAATAAGAACAGCATTGCATTTCTCTGACACGCTCCACTCAGACGGAGCTGTAGGTGTTTATCCTTGTGCGTTGGTGTGCATGAAAGCAATCGCACACGTGGGCAGCTATTGCATAAACATCACATACTGCATAAACATCGTTGAGGCACTTGATTGAATGCAGCCATGGAAGCCCAGAGGGAAAAAGGCAGAGCGGGGGAGAAGGTCAGCTCCCCTGTTGTCGCTCCTTCAAATCAGATTCCCTTTAAAGGAACAGAGACACCCAGCAACCTCACTCATGCAAAACAAACATGCTTGTTGAGGGTGCAAGCAGTTCAAAGCCCACTTTTCTTAGAAGCACTTAGCATGTAGATGTGGGGGTCAACAGCAGCACTTTGTTTTCCTGTCATCAAAACACTCATTACTATAAAATGCACGATTATATGCAAAGTTTTTCATACAGTAGGAAGCCACTTCACTTGCACAGACCTTCTCAGAGTTGTGCCCACTTGCCAGATCACACTACATGACAGCCACTAGAGGGCTCTGCTGTTCCAACGTTGGATAACAGGGCAACTGAGGCCAAACCTGCTGCAATGGTAACACAGATATTGCAAGGAGACGCCCGCTCATTAATTATTCATAAGGGAGTGCCTCTAGCTGGTTTCCCGGGTAACAAGGACTGTTAAATCTGCTTTGAGACCAAGGGGAGATTCCCACTGTCCTTTCCCGATGCTTGGTGCTGACTGCATATTTGTCTCTAATACCTCTTGTATAAAGTTACAACGGGTTAGGATTCCACGCTGACCATTCAGAAGCTGATACCACATGGGAGTGAACAGATTTGGCAGCAGTCATTCTTATACGAAATAGTCTGGAAACTCAGGTGTTACTAATCGGGATAATGTATGTAAATAGAGTATAGTCTTCGAATGTCAGTAGTGTTTACCTAACATTTCATGTCAAAGTGACTGTTGTGTAATAAACCTTGGCTGTCCACATCTGAATAATTCATGAATGACTTGTACTTCATTCTGTATTTAATGAATTGAAAACATCTGCATCATCACAGCAAATGGTGTCTTCACACTGAGTAGAGTCTTGGTGAACTGGAACTGCACCACATTTGGAAGAACCTACTGAACCTGCTGCACATTCATCTGTACTGGTTCTAATCCATGCAGGCACTGACACTGCCTTGCAAAATATCACCCAAGACCCATTTCACAAAACTATGGGCAAGCATCACAAAATACAGTAGTGATACAAAACTAAAATGGCACCAACATAATTTCCTGCACAGCTGTGTAAAATGGCAATGCTTTTATTGCAGTGCTGTTGGTGGTGTTGCCACTGACTGTCACAATTTCCAGCTAATGCAAGTTTAAACGGCCAGGCAGGGGTTGCAGGAGAAGGTACTTTTTGATTCATTTGATTTGATTCAAGGTACATATACTAACTCTTTCACAGCACGCTTAACTTGCAAATCTGTCTTTCTTGGTAAATTGATAGCATAATGTCAAATCAATAAGCAGAATGTGCATGCTTCCCAATAGCCTATATAACTGCACTGGTGTCATCACTACCCTAGCTTCCCACTTATTGCAGTGGCAAGGTCAGAATCCACTCACACCATTCCTGCAGGAAGGAAATACGGTAAAAAGCGCCAACCTATCTAGTTTGACCTTTGAGTAAACCAGAGCAATGTCCTGATCCTTTCATCTGTGGCAGAGCTTCCGCTCTCTTTTTAAAACAAAAAAATCTTTTGAAGTTTCCACTCCATCAATCCATTTTTGTTTCCGCCTCATCATCAAACAATACCATGACAGAGGAGGGAGATATTAACGCAGTCATATAAAGGTTCAACTGGAGTGAGATGGCTCAAATCAACCAAAGCTGTTTCATGTAAACAGCTTTGGCATCACCACTATCATTTAGCTTTCATTCAATCTAAGAAACATACCATTAGGACTGAGTTGCTGGTTTTCTGGACCAGTCAATAATGATGCTGCAGAAAGCATTCCCTTAATACAAAACTGTAAGCAATCTTCAAAGTGTACAAATGCCAACTACACCCATTTCCTCTACCCTCCTCCATCTCTCTCTCTACTGCAGTCACTTCAGGACCCAAACTGTGAAAGACCAAACAGTGAAAACTGCTAAATCACTGCTGCTGCGTTTTCATTTCACACAGCCTCCCCGCCATCTCACAAGTGTCTGTTACTTTTTTGATTTCACTGAAAGGGTGAAGGGGTCAGAGCAGTGATGGACAGCTGGTCAACGACTGACACTCACTGAAAAACCTTCAGAAGTATGGATGGGGTGGTATGATAAAGCTGGACTTAAATCCTAAGTCATGTGTTCACTAGTCTGACTCAGCTATGAGTTCAATTTACTTTTGGGAGAGGATTTCTTCTCTGTGTTGCCTCATATCTTCCGCCTCCTCTTCTTTGAAAGGAGTTGCACTTCGTTTTTGCTTTTTTACCCCCACATGGAGAGGACTCATTGGTTAATACTTACACCCCCCAGTACAGGCTTGATGGGAACTGTTGATGCCTCCTCCCTCCTCTTTAAAATTTGTGTGCCCACTCGATTGGCCATCAATCATAGGGCTCAGTGTGAGTGTAGCTCCAGTATGAAGCTAAGAGCAGAGTAATCCATTACAGAGGCTTTGCTTCTACCGATGAACCCCACCCACAGCACTGGTTAAGAGCATCAACAGGACTGATGGGTCTGTATAGGTTAGCTGTGACTGTTTCATGGAATTGTGTAACTGTGTAGGAAAACATAAAATGAAAAGAAATAGCAATTTGAAGAAATGTTGAGAGTTTCACTATAAAATCTCAAGTACTTTAGCCTGAGGGACGTTGATTTGCTTGGGAATTGTTCTCTTTCCCTTCTATCATATTTGCATTTAAAGCCTAAAATCCTATCTCTGGGGGCCAAGCAGCAGTCCCCTAATTTACAGTCCCTCAATTGCTTTTTTAATCCAGATCTGAAGCTAGCACAACCAATGGGTCAAAGTCAGAGAGTTGTTTATGTACAGACTTTTGAACAATAGCCTAGAGCAAATTTTCAGATATGAAATACTGTTAGACTCTACAGATTAAGCAAAGTTCAAAGCACCTTATGACTTCAATTTGCCCAAATTGGGTTTACCAGACTACTGGATTGAAAACTACAGGCCACACTTTGTTCAAAACTTAACTTGACAAGTGTGTAGGTGATTCCAATAGGATACTACTTCTTCTTTCGGCTGCTCCCGTTAAGAGTTCACCACAGTGGATCATCTGCCTCCATCTCACCCTATCCCTTGCATCCTCTTCGCTCACACCAACCCTCTGCATGTCCTCCTTCACTATATCCAAGAACCTTCTCTATGGTCTTCCTCTTCTCCTTCTGCCTGGCAGCTCCAGCTTCAACATCCTTTGTCCAATATATCCAACATCCCTCCTCTGAACGTGTGCAAACCATCTCAGCCTTGCCTCTCTGACTTAATCTCTAAACTTCTCAACTTGCATTGTGCCTCTGATGGACTCATTTCTAATCCTGTCCACTGTGGTCGCTCCCAGTGAAAATCTCAACATCTTCAACTCTGCCACCTCCAGCTCTGCCTCCTGTCTTTTTTCAGTGCCACCGTCTCCAAACCGTAAATCATAGCAGGCCTCACTTCCCTTTCACTTTTGCTGCTGTCATTCTGTCACAAAGCACCCATGACACTCACCTCCCCGACTCCACCCTGCCTGCACTCTCTTATTCACCTCTCTTGTGCTCTGTCCATTGCTTTGGATGATTGATCCCAGGCATTTAAACTCAACCACCTTCACTATCTCTACTCCTTGCATCTTCACCCCAAAAGGATAAAAAACCTAAACAAATAAAAATTAAATTAATAAAATGAATATATACACTCACTGGTCACTTCTTTAGGTACACCAGGTCAGCTAGTCATTCACACAAATATCAAAATCAGCCAATCACATGGCAGCAACTCAAATGCATTTAGACATGTGCACATGGTCAAGACAACCAGCTGAAGTTCAAACTGAACATCAGAATGGGAAAGAAAGGTGATTTAAGTGACTCTGAACATGGCATGGTTGTTGGTGCCAGATGGGCTGCGATAAGTATTTCACAAATTGCTGAGATACTGGAATTTTCCTGCATGGCCATCTCTAGGATTTACAGAGAATGGTCTGAAAAAAGAGAAAATAACCAATAAGGAGCAGTTCCCGCAGGGAAAATGTTTTATTGATGCCAGAGGTCAGAGGAGAATAGCCAGACTGCTTTGAGTTTCAAGGAATGTAACAGTAACTCAAATAACCACTTTTTACGACCAAGGTAGGCAGAAGAGCATTATTGAATACACAACATGTAGAACTTTGAAGCAGATGGGCTACAGCAGTAGAAGGCCACACTGGTTGCCACTCAACGGAGGGTACAATTCAGACAGTCTCATCAACATTGAACAAAAGAAGTTTGGAAAAACATTGTCTGGTCTGATGAGTCTTGATTTCTGCTGCGACATGATAAGATTATAATCTGGTGTAAATAACATGAATGCATGGATTCATCATGCCTGAGATCAAAAGTTCAGGCTGCTGCAGCTGGTGGTTAAATGGTGTGGGGGTATTTTATTGGTACACGTTCAGCCCCTTTAGATAACTGAGCATTGTTTAAACACAACAGCTTACCTGAGTATTGTTGCCAAATGTGTCTACCCCTTTATGACCATGGTGTACCCATCTTGTCATGGCTGCTTCCAACAGAATAACACACCATGTCACAAAGCTTAAATCACCTCAGACTGGCTTCTTAAATATGACAATGAGTTCACTGCACTCAAAAGGCCTCCACAGTCACCAGAACTCAGTCCAATAGAGCACCTTTGGGGCGTGGCTGAACAGGAGATACACATTATGCAGCAACTGCATTATGCTATTATTGTCAATATGGATGAATGTCAATATGCAAGAACGATTACCTTGTAAAAAACCATGCCATAAAGAGTTAAGAGAAAATGGAGTCTGACCTGGTATTAGCAAATCTAATGAAGAGGCTGGTGAGCATATACCATTAGACAGTTCTGCAATAAGCAAAAATGCATTTTGCCAAATACAAACACTGAATTATTCTTGTTTCTGGTAATTTACTGCATTTTTTTTAAATATCAGTGCTTGCAGCCATGCCTTAGATGTGATGAGATCAAATTTCCACTGCGACTGCCCTACTGAACTGCATGGCTGCTCTTATTACTGCTTTCAGCAACACTAAGAAGAGATTTAGCCAAAGTGAAAAGTCTGTCTCCTTTTACAACAGTGAATGAATGATGAAAGAAATAAAAAAAAAACATGTACTCCTGCTGGGGAAGATGCATTTGTGTGCCTAAATGAAGTCAGTTCCAAAACAACACAAAGCAATCTTTTCTGTTTGATAACCACTCATGCCCTGGGAAGTATTTTATCAGCTAAGGGTCCACCATTTACATCTAAAAAGAGAGTTCAGACATATTCATTCTAGATATTTTGACTGTTCCATAATGAACTTGAGAAGAATAAATTATTTTCCAGGCGAATGGTTGCCAAAACTAAAAACAACTTGTGCCTGACATCACTTTGTTTGTTTGTTTGTACTGTGTTGTGTTGACTGTGAGCCATAGGAAGATTAGTTGGCATGGAGCAAAAAGGTTTCTAATAATAAACAAAAGGCACAGAGCTGCACTGTTTCTTCACTATTCTTATTGTGCAGGGAAGGAGCATGGAGGCAGTTCATGGCCAACAGACTAAACAAATGTGACTTAATGTCAGATCAAAGACAACACACCTGCAAACAGGCCATAAGAAAAAGGACAGCCCTCACCCGCATGTGTAATATACTCACACCAGCATCACTGCAGTAATATGGCATTTCATCAAGAGAAGAATTACAAAACAGCATGCATTAGCACCACCACTCTTTCCTTCCCATTTCCATTTCCTGTGGTTTGCCCACTAGTGTCATCATTCCAAACGTGCCCCCACATTTAAAGCATATACTGTCTGTTCTCTGAGGGAAAAGTGCTGACTCACAGCACAAAGGCAAGCCTATCTTGGTGCACGGGCACCGCAGCACAGCATAGGGCATCAGTAGGTGCCAAGTGATGCGGCACTAGGCCACTTCATTTCATACCAGCTCCCTCCCCAAATCTACCTGACAAAAATCCACGTTGCACAGTTTTTTGAACATACAAAGGTTTTTACCAGCAATCCAGGTAACTTTTTTAAAAACACAGTTTTTGATCAAATTTAAACTTCTTTAGATTCTTTACGGAGGAGGTGTCCTCTTATTTAATTTCTTTGATGGAGAAATTGAGAAGATTACACCCTTTTTAATCACAAGGTTGGCCCATTCTAAAGCACAAGGTGCCTTATTTTACGTTTTTTACTCTTGGGGGCCATAATTTACAAAATAAACATCTTACTGAAAGAAATGAGACTTAAAACTACAGATTGAGACAATAAACACATCGGAAAAGTTTTCATTGAAGTCCTATAACAAGGGAGACAAAGGGAAATTTCCTATAGACTTCTAAACAATTGCACTTCCTTTTCTAACCAGATCAGGCACTTCCCGCTGGCCATTAGAAAGAACAAAGGTTTATGCAACTTCTGCACTGGCATCACTTTTCAGAATGAAAAGTAAGTTATATCCTATGATTGTACATTGTACTACATCAGCTACTATTTCCAGTACAGTGAAAACAATTTTCCTGTAGTGATTTCCAAATGCCATGTCAAAAAGTATTTTGGGATGTCCCAATGCTATTATTCAGTTTGCACAAATTTGACACTAGCAAATCTTCAATCTGGATCAACTTGACTGAATGTGACATTACTTTGGAGCAACTCATAATGTCAATTTGTATTCAAGTTACAAGCCACAGAGATGGATTATGACAAATTACATGTTCTTACCTTTGTTGTTGTAGACATCTAGATAGTTAGGTGCTGAAAAGATGGTGATAAGGGATGGGAAGCCAGTGGTCTGACTCTTTCTGTACATGCGATATCTGTTACAAAGAGAAGCATCGGTTAATATTTCAAGAATTGATTCATGGATTACTCAACAGCATTTGACCCTTGAAGTTTGATCAGCAGTGACAGTTTTTATGGCCTAAATATTTAACTACATTTGACCATTTTAACCAGAGAAAATCCCTGTGTTGAAACATGCCCTAAGTTCACAATATTCTGATGCAACTAATTGCTACTAATCTCACAGTGAATGCTGCTTATAGTACATGGATTAAAGTATCGGGCCACACCTTTTAATCATCAAATTTAGGTGTTTCATTTAGTCCCATTGCCACTGGTGTATAAAATCAAGCTTCAAGCCATGCAGTCTGCCTTTACAAACATTTGTGAAAGAATGGGTCATTCTAAAGAGCACTAATTTCAAGTGAGATACTGTAATAGGGTACCAGAGTCGCAACAAGTCAGTTTGTGAAATTTATTACCTCCTAGATATTCAATGATCAACTGTAAAGCACCTTTGGCTGCTCCCTTGCATTTCCCCAAGGTGTTGCTGTAGCAGATGAATCCGCACAGGTAATTTGGGACAGATTTTACACCAGATGCCTTTCCTGATGCAACCATCCCATGGGGGGAGGGGCTTGTGTCCCAACTAGACCCAACCAGGGAGCTTTTGCCACTACACTATGGAGACCCTGTAAGCAGTATTATTGCAAATTGGAAACATTTAGGAAGCATAGCAACTTATCCATGAAATGGCAGACTATGTAAAGTTGCAGACCAGGATCGCCAAGTGTTAAGGTGTATAGAGCTTAAAAGTCACCAACACTCTGCTGACTAAATAACTGCAAAGTTCCAAACCTAGCAGAGCAGGGATATTGCTGTATGGTTGTTTTTCCCAGGGTTGGCCTGGGACCCTTAGTTCCAGTGCATTTTAATGCTTCACTTTACCAAGACATTTTGGACATTTCTATAATTCCAACTTTGTGGGGAAGGCTCTTGTCTGTTCCAGGATGACTCTGCAACAGTACACAAAGCAAGGTCCATAAAGGCATGCTAAGATGAGCTTGTGTTTTCCATATAGTGTATTTATACTTGGAATGGCCTAGAGCTGCAGGTGCTGCCAAATTATTTATTTGCTGGACCACAGACTTTAGACACTAAAAAAAATAAAAGCCAAAAAAAGATACATGTATCAAAAAGTAAACTGAAATGCAAGCCATTAACATAATGATGTGGTCTGAGGTGTCTCGGGACGGTTATCTCAACCGAGGTGTCCCATGTGACCACCCTGTGGGAGTGCAATGGTAAACAACTTTGCTGCTGTGCCTCCCACCGCCTTAGCCTTGCTCAGAGGAAGATCAGCTTGACATATCCACCCACCTGTCAGTTTTTTTAAAAACAAACTTTTCAAAGAGGTTTTCCAGTGCTTTTTGTAGAAATCCTGTTTGAACTTTTATTGTGCCTCCTGCTGTGCCAAAATTTAGCTGGGTAGTTAAAGTTGTTAAGCACGGTACAGTGTGTGGATGTGAAGTACATAACAGTCCAAACTTTTAAAACCAGAGTACTTAACAACAAATTCATGAATCGTTCTTGTCGCATCACATCTGGCCAACTCACTCCTCATGGAGGTTTCATTTTCATTTCTTGGATTAACATGGCTCCTCTCAAAGATCAGACTGCACTGAACCTGCTCTCCTGACAGACTGGAGCAAACCCCTAGATACCAGGATGGCTTTTCATTTAATACCCTGGTTTGAACCATTCTGCTGTGTGACAGTGGGATGGGAAAAGACAAAATGCCACAGCACTCACCCAGCATCCTGTGCTTCATGAGCCCGGATGATAGATAATAAGTTATTGTGTTGTAGAAAGTCACAGACTGCAGGGTAGCTGTTGGGGGGGTAAAAAGGAGGTATTTAGTTTACTCACACATCAAGAAAAATCCCAGAAAGACCAAGAAGGACAATCAATAGAAATAACTAAATAAGTCATGGGTATTATTGATTGTGCTCAAAGAAAAAGTGGACAAAAACATAGAATTCATTATTGGCTCTAAAACCGACAATGAATAAATATATATCATTTTAAAGGATTTCCTGCAAAAGTTTTCATATCAATCTTAATTTCTCCCTGAAAATTCCATTTAAAAGCCATAACATGCTTAATTTTCAAAGAGTAAGAGGATTGTGATCCGTTTCAAATGCTGGATTTTATTAGAGAAAAACATTAAAAAATGCATTGTGTGGCATGTTACATAGCAGACTACTTTAAGAAATAAAGCTGAGGATTGTTAAACAGTGTTTTATGCCCACGCTGATCTTTTTAGCTTGTGAGCAACAAGAGCAAAAACCTCACTGCTACCATACTGCGGTATCCTTCAACAACAACTTCCACTGGATATCTTCTGCTCGAATTTGAAAGGAGACAATTTACAGTTAAAAAAAAACCCCTGATCTCATTATAATCTGCCTTAAAACTGCCTCACCATCACGCATCTGAGAGATACTTCAACCACAGAAAAACATTAAACCCCCAGTGGACATCAGCGTTTGTGACTCGTGGGATTCTTTGAAAAGAACAAAATGAGTGACAGTTCACGATGAATGAGTGACACTGACGCTTAACATGTGAAACACTTGAATGTGGGAGGATTTTTTCAAAAATAATAGGGGCGAAATTCAAGAGGATCTTTTTTTTTGGTGATGCAGATGAAATTTCAAGGCACTTCACAGCCTTGGATGAGGCAGAGAAATAACGTAGTTGGGAACATTTGTAATATCATTTGTGGTGTTCAAAGGGCAGGGCCTGTTTGTGTAGACTTTGCATGTTTTTCCTGTGCTTTCAAATTTCTCCAAGCGTTCTGACTTCTCCTGCCATCAAAAACTAGGTTGATTCCCCTGTCATCGTGCCCTTGACCAAGGTATACATCTGAAGATGGCCCTCAGGTGCTGCACAGCAGCTGCCCATTTCCACTACTACTTAGGATAGATTATAAGACCAGTGCAGTCTAACATTTACAGGGTCAAATAACTCTAGGATAATAAACATTATGTTTTTGTCCACTTACTAAAATATAATTGTGTATACATTATTAGAGGATCTCCTTCCATAAGAGCTACCATGCTGTGCTGCTGTGTTTCTACAGTAGCTCAGAACAGACAGACTAGAATACTAGCTTTCAAGTTTCTGCCAGCTAGTGCCACAATACAGAATGGCTGTTATTCCTCATCAGCTACAATCTATTACTATTTTAGTATAAAAAGTAAACATCTAAATTTCTGTATCTTATGTAATTCAACTGCACTTCTAATTGCTAATTACATATATGAACACACATCAACATCTGGACTGGAAATACTTGTGGATGCAGACTCCATTTTGCTTCTTAATGGCCACAGTAGGTTCTCGCAACACATTTGAAATGGGAAGGGGTAAGGACAGGTATTCGATAACTGCAATTTGCATTCTCAGTGGTAGATGGTACTCTCTCATACACTGGTCCTTTAAATGAACAGAATGAGTTTCTATACAGGGATCAATAAAGATGTTAATCTCCTTAAATTTTTGCCATTGTTACAATTCAGTCACTTCAAAATGCTTCCTTTTGTCAGTCTGGTCAGAATCTCTGTCTCTCTGAGCCTGCCTCTCTAGCTCCCAATTAGCTTTCTTCTGTTTTCATTCAACACAGTTATGTAAAGTAAAAAACAGAACTCTCAGACCTTTGTGGTTCAATGAAGTAATATTAAGTTCTTGAACAAAATACAGGTTGGATTTTAAACTAAGTTCTGTAATCCTAGCTCACCACCCCTGCCCGACTATGAACACCACCCACATGCTGCAATCAAAACCAAACGAGACATTTTCCTCAGCAACTGCAGCACAACGAAACCTGCTGCTTTTAAAATAGCTTTTTAGACTTCTCTATAATCAACACAAAGCACCGCTGAGGTTTCATAATGGGTCTGATAAGCTGTTGTGGAGATTTTTTCAAGTACAATCCATAGAAATTCTTTTGCTGTTTTAATACATTTCCTAATGTAGTCCTTTTGAGACAGTATCATTATAAAATGGATTTATATGAGCAAATGTACCTTAATGTGATTTGTTGTTTTTGGATATATGAGTCCACATTTGGTACACAGATTAATTATTAAAAGTGAAAGAGTTAGGAAAGGTTTATCAACAATCTTGATGGATACAGAGACAACAACCCACATACATTCTGCTTGGAGCAATGTGAAAGGAGAGGGCAGATGCCAAGAAGGGATTAAAAATGCAATGAATTTGTTTTTCTTACAGAGGACAAGAAATTAGAAATAAATGTTTTATTTTTCACTTGATTTCCTGCAGCAGATGTAGATTCGTGCCATATGCCGCTGTTTGGTAGATACATTTTGGCCTAATTTGTCTTTTGGCAGTTTGCGTTCAGAGATTAGATCGTCTCCCATCTGTCCAACAACAGGGCACAGATGTTAATGAGCTCCTTGGACACTATGAAGAGTTGCACAAGAAATTAGTTCACAATGTGCAATCTAAGAGGCACTTTAGTCAATCACTGTATTAAAACTGACGCTTTAAAGATGTTTATATCAATATCTTCATTAGAGGTTAAAAAAATAAAACTTCAGGCTGTCTCATATACACTTCTGGGTGAAGTCATTTCTAAAAGCAGCCATATTTGAAACATGTGCAATTTCATGCCTGAATAACATTTGCAAAAATGTTACAAGCATGCCTGTGGCGTTGGGGGAAATACTGGTATGCTGCAAGACAGAAGCAACAAAGAACCTGATGGGGGTTTTTATGGGGAGGCGTTTTGAGGAATTGCTCTCTCTCTCTCTCTCTCTCTCTCTCTCTCTCTCTCTCTCTCTCTCGGTCTGGCTAAAACTGTCTCATAAATCCTGAAAATCAGTGTGATGCCAATTAGCGACTATCCCCTGGGCAGATGGAGTGGGGGGATGCTGATAAAAGCAAGACTCCAGAGGAATTCTGACCAAATGGCAGAAGGTTAACTGGGATGCTGATATAACACAAATATGTGACAATAAAATCAATCATTTGAGGTAAAAAGGCCACATGGCTAACATTTCTTTTTAGTTAAATGACAACATGAGTGGACAAATAATCTTTTAACACAGAACCACTTGTGGATCTGCAATATGTTGACTCATAAACTAAGAAGACAATTAGACAGAATATGCTCTCAGATCTACAACAACAGCATCATGGACATTAAAATACTGTTAAGTCAGTAGTTATGAAACACCTGCTATCAAAAAACAAAATGAGAAAATGTATATTAGAGGCCTCTGGACATCTTAGACTACCAGGGCCAAGTAAGCATCACTCAGGCCATAATGAGCAGAGGGAGTGCCGAGCACATTTAGAAACAGGACTTTGCCTCATGGTAATGTGCCAGTTCATTACATTTTGTGACAGACCAAGCTGCTTGCTCCGAGCATTTCCTCTGTTTGTTCAGTTACTCAGCTCAATTGAAGGTAATGTGGGTTACATAAATACTGGCAACAGTCTAAGGAGGGGTCTTTGAGATTCCTCAAATGCACAGCATGTTCTAACAACCAACGGTCTCCTCCTCACAGCAGACAAGAAGAGTACAGCAGTAGGGTTTCATTATTTATCAACTCTTTTCCTCCCACCTTTTTGTTGATTTTCTTTCTTTAAGTTCAAGTATTTTACCAACAATATTACTTCAGAAGTCAGCCTCCCATACAATAAAGCCAGAACTATTCAATAGATGATTTAGTTTTTCTCAGCATAATCAAAGTAACAAAGCTTTTGAAATATCACCAGCATCTTGTTTTTAATTCCAATTACCCAATGAAACAGTGCTGGCTCGCAGGCGGATTTTAATTCTAGCCATAAATTAAAGCTGATATCAATTTGACAGTTACTTGGAATTCAAGCAGCAAAAAGAAAAAAAAAACAGCACACACATAACACAAATTATAAATGTCTTCAAAAATCACATTACTGTCATTTTAAAACAGTATAAACTCACCTGTAGAAATAGGAACAGCCTCGCACTGTGTTGTGTGTGAAGTGCTCCTGGCTCTTCTCGTTCCCAAAATCCTCCAGGGGGTCGGACCACAGCAGATCACACATTGGGCCGTATGCTGGAGGCTCTTTGAATCTGTCTAGCTGTGGAATGAAAAAGTTAAGACCCTGTCAGTCTGTTTGACTAGATATACGACACACGGATGCAGAGAAATTATATTGCTTCTTCCTTGAGAGCCGAACTGGCGACTGCAGCAACGATCATAATTAACCAACATGCATCCTGGAGTGATTTTAAATGGTATTCAAGGTAATACAATACGGATGAAGTGTCAAAAGAAAGCTCTCATCTTTCAGGACCTGGAAAGATCTTCTTAGGAAAGGCACGAAAAAAACTTGCAAAAATTGGCAGCCATTCTTTTCAAGGACTGAACATAAATAGCGTTGCTTTCAGGCTAGGATAGCTCTTTCTCCAACAAAAGCTTGTGGATTACTGGATGAGTAGCATGATGGACACTTCAATAGAGCAGATTCTATTATGCATGCCTCTGATTGCAGCCACAAAATCCATTTGGAATTATTGAATTAGTCTGAAAGGTGGATCTGACTATTCAACATTTTTTAATCAGAGGTAGGAGCAGAATGCTGCTTACAGTCGCTCATGTCCAAGTCTTCCAGATCTGTGTGCAGACTAACTCCATGCACTGCAAGCACAGTTGTTCTTTACAGTGTGTCATGTAAAAAACACAAAGCTTTTTTCTTTTAATCCAATTTTCAACAAATGATTTTATTTTTTTCAAGCTATTATTGGCCATCAGTTGTTAAGAAGAAGCTGTAGCTATATTAAAATGAAAAGAGAAAAGAAAACAAATCAGACACATACTTTCCTGATGTCATCAAGATTTGTGATTTCTGGAGATAGGCCTCCATGTACACACAGGAACTGCTGGTTCATAAGTGCAGCCAGGGGAAGGCAGTCGAAGGCATCCATACATGCGTCATAAACCCTCTCTGAATACTTAATTCTACCTGTCATGGGAAGAAACAGGGCAGGGAGAACAGAGCACGCCAAGTCAAACAACGGCGTTCTCATATACTGTGGAAGTGCGCTAGTCTCAGACGGAAAGGCTCTTCATAGTTCCAAAAACGTCCCTTTTGTTGGGTTGAGTTGGGCTTTTTTCCCCTATTCCGTCTGAGTCCAACAGAAATAGTTCTGACATGTATAAATACGAAGAAGGGCAAAGATCTGACTGGATCCTGTAACAAGCCAGAGTGTGCTTTTAAGTGAACGTTTGAGGTCAGCGGCTGCAACTGGACACATAATAAACAGCTTTTTAGAAAGGATAACTCAATTTTTTTCCCCTCACTGTGCAGCGCATTAGAGACTTGGACTCACTTTATATCAAAAGGTGAAAAACTAAGTGCAGAAGCATTACTTACATTCCTGCTTAAATGTGAAATACTCTGTTAAATGTCGACATTCATGATTCCCACGCAGCAAAAACAGTGTTCTGGGGTAAAGGATCTTTAAGGCCCACAAGTACAGCACACACTGAAACAAAGAAGAACAAAAGCAAGCAGGAAACTATTAGCTTATCATCTTTCTTAAGACTGGAAGCAAAAAACCATCAAGTCGGATTTTGTCAGTTTCATAGAGTGGCATTATAAAAGTAGCTCTGCTTATTAAAAAACATTTATGCGGTGCATTTTGTGACTTGTTTTAAGCTTGCAAGAGAGGCAGAATGAGATGACAACCCTTCAAAGGTACACTACAAGAGAGGCATGGCACATTCCAATAAAAGATTTTTTATTAATAAAAGAAAAATGTTTCAGATCATATACACATATAAGCAAATTCCAAACTCCCAGATTAAATATCTGCATTTCGCTTTATTTATAAACATCTCTCTATATAACTCGAAGCTACACTGTGACATTGCTTTCCAGGCTACATTTGAAATTATTACAAAAGCCTATTACCACTACAATATCTGCAGCTTGATTTGATCTACGCTGAGAGAAAGCTATTAATAAACACAGCTTCAGTCAAGCACATGGCATGTGTCACACTTGATTAGGCCCTGGTGAGGACAAAAACAAATACATAGACTCACTTCAATACTGAAATACCCTCTGTCAACATAGTCCCCCAGGAAAAGGTAGCGTGTGGATGCTGGTGATCCTCCTACTTCAAACAGCTTCATCAGGTCAAAGAACTGCCCATGGATGTCTCCACAAACTGGAAAAAAGACAGAAAGAGAACAAAAGCATGTCAGGATAATCGCCATTTTACAGCTGAGAGACTGTAGATGTAAGCCTCCGTAAAATGGTGTGAGATTATTTTCTCATTTCCACCAGAAGAGCTCCAGTGTTCAATTCCCAAGTGAATCTTGCAGTTAAGACCACATAGGACATCATAAAATGGTTATTACTTTAAGTTTACTACACAAATTTTATTTACATATACTGATTGTGGGTAACTGAAAGGCATTATAGTTGTCAGCTCTAAACTCCGTGCACAATTATCAACAACATGAGTACATTCAAAACTTATTAGACTGAATCCTTTTCAAGTGTTTTTTGTTTAATGATAGGAGATTGTCTAAGTGACACCTTACAAAAAAGTGTGTATAATTATGACAGCTTCATAGCCCCAGGTTAAAATCAGCCAAACAAAAAAAATGGACACTGAAAAGTTCAGAATTGTAAAAAGGTCTTCTCAATGCAGGACTATAAAAAAAGCCAAATTAGTTAAATATTTTTCTGCAAAGAGTCAAAACAGTTTAACAACCAGAGCATCAATAATGTAGTGCATCCAGCTCATGATCCAAGTTTTCCTGTCATCGACTGGCTGTATTGCACAAACTAATGCGAATTAAAATCCACTGAAAAGTCAAGGAGACTTTCAAACAGTCATGTCCAGGACAATGGCCCTAACCTTGCTTAAGACATTATTTCACGGTAAATAAGTTTAATGACAGCAGTCATGTACAGATAGAAGAGGGGGGCACACAAATTCTCATTTTATGAATGATATAATCCAGACCAATGCTCTTTGGAGTAGCGATTCTTGTGAAAATGGAAAAGTGCCTATGTGAGCTTGACCTTAAGCGCAGTATGGACGAAGACCCAATACCTGATCAATGAGTGCAAGTTTCACTAAAATGTGACCAACACTCTAGGAGGAATAGTGATTCTAGTGAAATGTGGATAGGCAATGGACACCTTGCTATGGCATTAGCCCATCAGATGAGCTAAAAACTGAGAAAAGAAGCAAATTACGTGCAAAAAACTACAAAAAAGAAAAACATGAAGCCAATTTACCAATTATCATCTAGTGCTGCCATATTTAAAAAACTACAACCTGCCTAGATGGTCCCCAAGTACAAGGTGATCATGTCTAAGGTAAAGGCTACTGAAACATGACCACTACTGAATAAAGATTCACAAGTTAAAAGTCAAAATTGGGCCAAATAATACATAAAGATTTTACACAGGAAGATTTTACTGACAAATGAAATGAGAGTGACTCTTGATGGATGAGATGTCCACAGCAATGAATATGATCACAATCTCAATGAAGGACAATGCTACTGTGTATCCTTAGTCCTAGAAACTTGCAGTCCATGGGAGGAAGGCTCATGGCTGTTGTTGAAAAGACTGAAAGTAACTTGGAAGGCCAAATGTAATTTCTTATCATTATTTGTTAAACTAAAAATTGAGAATACATACATAAGATTGTAGAATTTCTTTTAGTAATTTATTATGCCTAGTTAATAAGCACACTTAAATTTCTCCAGAGAACTTGTACAACTTCCTGCAATGACCTCCATCAGACCTTTTCTGTGACTGCTTTTAAGACTTGCAAAACAATTAGGAAGAATTTTGGACCATTTCATTTTACAAAACTGTTTTGGTACCTCAGTATTTAGGACATGCCAGGGATTTGCAAACTGGGTTAAGATCAGGACTCTGACATGGCCATTCCTATTTCATTTTTTGGTGTACTTTGGGTCATTGGCATTGTTGAATCACCCATCTCTCCTAAGCTATTGTCTTCTTTACAAGAGCCAGACAGGGAAACATGCCCGGCCAATAGTCTTGATGTACTGACGCAAGTAGTTGTGTAGTGGAATAAATGACTGCCTAAAATAACCTCCCAGAGGTGTTACCAAGATGCTGAATGATGGGATTTACCAAGAAGGAGTCCGATTTTATATCTAAAAAGTCAAAGGTAAACTTCACTGTGACATCTTAATGTTCTGCCAAAACAATTCAGGCTATTTATCAACACCACAACTCAGGAACAGAAGGGGAGATTATGACCATATTTCAGATTTGGTCAGATACTGAAATAGTGACAAAAATCTTTGGTGCCCACTGATTAATTTCCTTTAAAGTTTTCACTAAATATATTAGGGTTATACTGTAATGGTTCTCCAAAGGTTTGGCTAATAATACCCACAGCTGGTTTCATGCATCTTTTAAGGTATAGAATGAATATGAGAAAACTGTAGAACATTTCACAAATGGCATAATTACCTAATCATTATTGGATCATCAACTTAAAAAACAAACTTTATTATTCCAGTGTATTTCCAGTTTACTCTTTAAACATTACAGCTTTCCCCGGGCTTGCATACTTGTAGTTAGCATTAACCAACACAGCTCCATGTGGCTTCTTAGGGCACGGTTACATATGCATAGTCCTTACACAAATACTGTTTCAGCAACAGAAAAAGAACTATCTCAAAAGGTATTATGAAATGGAACAACATGAGACTCCAAATTTAGTCTCGGTTTCAGAACTATAACACTGCTGATACACATTCACTGGCTACTTCATTAGGTACACCTCTTCAACTACTTGTTAACACAAATATCTAATCAGCCAATCACATGGCTGCAACTCGGTGCATATAGGCATGTAGACATGGTTAAGAAGACCAGATGACATTTAAACCATGTAAAATAAAAGGAAAAATGTTGCCTGGTCTGAGTCTCAATTTCTGCTGCAACATTTGAATGGTAAGGTCAGAATTTGGCATAAACAGCATGAAAGCATGGATCCATCCTGCCCTGTATCAATGGTTCAGCCTGGTGGTGATGCTGTAACAGTGTGAAGGATATTTTCTTGGCACACATTCAGCCCCTTAGTACCAAATGAGCATTGATTAAACACCACAGCCTAACTGAGTATTGTTGCTGATCACATTCATCCCTTCATGACCATAGTGTACCCATCTTCTGATGGCTGCTTCCAGCAGGACAACACACCATGTCACAAAGCTAAGATCATCTCAAACTGGTTTCTTGAACATGACAATAAGTTCACTGTACTCAAATGGCATCCACATTCACCAGATCTCAATCCAATAGAGCACCTTTTGGATGTGGTGGAACAGGTTATTCACATCACAGATGTGGAGCTGACAAATCTCTGGCAACTGTGTGATGCCATCATACCAACCAAAATCTGAGGAATATTTCTACCTGGTTGAGTCTATGCCTAGAAGAATAAAGGCAGTTCTGACACCTGAAGGGGGTCCAGCACAGTGGTTTTCATCATGGGGAACTTCCAGTGTATTTTTTTTTTTTTTTTTTTTTTTTTTTTTTTTTTAACTGATGTTGCAAGCCACAGGACCCAAAGGATCACCTGTCAACATTTTAGAGTGAGCACCACAGGAGACCAGCAGAGGTCCAGTATCTATGCCCTGACAGGTCAGAGCTGTTTTGGTGGCACACAAATTCCCTACACAACTGGGTGGCTTTTATATTCTGGGAGGTGAGTGTATTTTGTGATCTTGGTGTGATCTTTGTAGGATGAACAAAGGTTTTTCACCCTTGCTGTGAATGACTGCTCTGGATCTATGTTAATAGCGTGGTCAGATTGTGCTTGTTAATAACCGTAGCTTTGATGAACAATAGACAACATTTTTTAAGGATTTCAAGAACCTAATTTTATCTACTGTCATACTGACTTCAACCATTTGAGTTGTTAACAGCACAGCAGATGAATGGTGAATACTATCAGGGGTGCATTCTGGGATTAACGCATTTGTGTCAGAAACCAGTCACCATATCTATTCACCCTTTGTGACTGAATACACTATTACTCCTCTGGGATAGAGGATCAGAGGCAACAGGAGATTTGACACTTAGACAACACTGACCGACCGGGTGCACGCGAGATTATCTGACTGAAAAGCCTTTGGTCAATTTTGTGTAACAAAAAATGCTGACTTAAGAGTTGCTTATGCCTAAACTAAACTTTTGGGTCTTTTCACCCCATAAGTAAAATGTAATTGTATCTTCTCATTAAAAAAATGCATATAAAGCAAATTTTCTTTTTTCCAGATTTTTAGTCTGTGTGTTATGGCAGCAACTTGATTCACTAACATGAACAAAAACAAAAACAAACTCAATGACTCCCAAATTTTCTCCCAAAATGAAAAAGTAAAAAGCTGTGACAAAATTAAGGTAATGACAGATACACTGAACAATAAGTGACTTATCTTGACAGCATGATTTTAAATGTGTGCGTGCGTGCATGTGTGAGTCTTAAGTACCTTCACAGTACTTTGGGAAAAGAAAAAGAAAAGAAGCCACTGCATAAAGTTCTAAAGAAAAAACCAAAATCTTTGATCCATTTCACAGCGCTTTCTTTAGAGTCTATTGTTGCGCTTAGAAGAAAAGGCTGTTCAATGTGAGAAATTGCCAGGAAACTTAAAATCTCTTACCATGCTGTTGACTACTTCCTTCAGAGAGCAGTAAAAACTGGCTCTAATAAGGACAGAAAAAGGAGCACAACTTGCACAACTGTGGAAGAAGACAAATATCGGAGAGTGTGTAGTTTAAGACAATGCTGCCTCACAGGTCGTCAACTGACAGCTGCACTAAATAGTACCCATCATACACCAGTGTCAGCATGAACACTGAAGACGAGACATCACGATGCTGGACTTCATAGCAGAATTGCCAAGAAAAATCTTGAAAATTTTTTAAAAGAATCTTGAAAAAAACCTGAAGACTTTGATGGGAAAAAGAGCACAGACATTCGACACTGGACGAAGGTGTTGTGGACAGATGAGTCCAAGTTTAAGGTCTTCGGCTCAAATAGAAGAACATTTGTGAGACACTAAACAAACTACAAGATGCAAAAACAGTGCTTAATGCCATCAGTCAAGCATGGTGAAGGCAGCATGATAGTCTGGGGGTGCTTTAGAGGTGGTAACCTAGGAGATTTGTCCAGAACTTAGGGACCTTGAGGAAGGAAAGCTATCACAAGGTTTTGCAACACCATGCCATACCCTGTGGACAACATTTGATTGAGCCCAATTTCATCCTACAACAAGATAATGACCCAAAACACACCTCCAAATGTGTCAGCAACATTTAAAGAATAAGTAGTCAGCCTGAATTCTGACTGTGATGGATTGGCCAGTCCAGTTTTTGGATCTGAACCCTACTGTGCTGTGGTGGGAGCAGCTTGACTGTATGGTACAGAGAAAGACTCCATCAAGCCAATCCATCATGTGAGAGATGCTTCAGGAAGCATGGGGTGAAATCTCATCAGATTACCTTGAAAAACTGACAGCTCGAATGCATAAGGTCTTCCAGGCTGTAAGTGCTGCAAGAGGTGTTTTTTTGTGAAAACAAAGTTTGATGAACACATTCATCATTTCCATTAAAATCATTATTTCTAACTCTGACAATGTCAGCATGTCAGCATGTGTGTGTGTTTGTTTAGGCTTGAGGTCAAGAGCATGGCCACTTGATGGAAAAGGTGTGTACTAAACTTCAGCTCTGTTAATTCAAGCCACTGAAATGAGCCGTTCCACTTTATGTTAATGGTGCCTTTTTGAAGTATTTTCATGGAAGTTATCTAACAAATAATATGGCTTATTGTGCGGTACAGTAATTCAGTTTTAGTGAGTGAAATTCTAGTATTTTATTAGTCTGTTAATTCACACTAATAAAATATTAATGTTTGTGTGACACACCCATACAGTTTATAGATAGTGGAAGCTGATAACTTAACACCCGTCCCTCCTATTTAAATACAGTTACTTCACACAAGCCATAAAGCTATACTGGAGGCAAAGTTCACAAACCAGTGGCTGACGTCACAGTGGTGATGTGCACCTGTTACATACTGTATAGCAATATTTATTAAATGACTTCCAATATATGAATGTGCTATGCTCATGGCCAAACATGTTATTGGGCGTCCAAGTTTCAACAAAGGTTTTTAAGTCACTAAATCAAATTTACACAGCTGGTGTGTTCAAAGAGCAAGTAACAACAGATAGTTTTGGCTTTTCTTAGTTAAAGCCTTTCTGGTTCAGTGAACATGTTGTAAAAGTCATTTTCTTCACCTGAGAGATGTAGTAAACAAATAACACAAAGATAGCAATTACCAGTACCCACTATCACAGTAACGGTGACGATAAGCATGGCATCTGTGTCGGATGCCAATGCACCTCAATTCATCTATTCTTCAAGTAATTGGCTAATTAAGTAATTAACCACAGGGTGAACAGATTTAAATCTAATTTGAAATGGACACAGACTTTCTTCATGTGAGGCTGTTGCTTTATGAACTGTATCTAGGAGAAAGAAATACAATAAAGCCAGTGAAAAAGTCTTTCAAAAAGATACCCAATTAGTGGGAGCTTGAGGACAGTGTTGGAGAGCAATTATCTCAGGTTATGAGCCTCGTGAGACAGCTTTAAGAATCGGCTCTCCTTAACTGTATCGTAAACCTCTACTTTACCATTTGTCTTTTATTAAACCCACACTGTGTAACTGTTTAAATTCACAGCGGGAACTAACTTCAAAAAGGAGTCTTTTTGTGTCCCATTTCTAAGGATGTCCATACTCCCTCTTGCAATCAAGCCAAGTCTACTACAAAGTAGTGCTGGTCTATTTTTGATTGTTTTAAAGTTCCTGGGAAATTCATTTATAGAAACAAAAGTACAACTTATCTATATTCAGAGGCACTTAATTCTGTTTCATTGAAAAATCCTTTTTGGTAACATGCAGCATTTCTTCTAACCAAAACAACACCAAATGTCTACTTTTTGTTTCTCATTCCACCCATATAATATATAAATATAGGAAAAAAACAAAGAATTAAATTATTAATCCTCACAAAATCAATGTATTCTTTTAAAATGGTTATTATAGTCAATCAGTTTCACTTAACTTACTTTCATTTAAATGCCCAGTTGGAGTATTAACAATTCATTTGAGGTTAAACATATTTCTCTTATGCTAAAAAGAGCATTAAAGAGGACCCACAGTATTGTACTATTCTCATTTCTATAGCCATGTCTTTCTTCCTGGACTCTATTACAGTGGCTTTGCAGGATTCACAGTTCAAAATAATCCTTTTTTTCTATGCCTTGGTTCTTCCAAGTTCTGAAACAAGATGTTTTAGCTCCTCTCCCTCCCTTTAAACCAACTTTCTTCAGGCTGAATGACCACTGTAAATAAAGTTTGAACAGCAGGTGGGATAGTCCTAATATGGATTCCCATATTAGGGATAACATGTTAGGGAAAATGTGTGAAACAAAGCATTTAGAGGAGTCTGAAGCCTGAGCGTTTCACTCACAGAATGTAACAAAAAATAAGGAAAATACAGATGTTCCTTTTAAAACTTGTACCACTACTATGTAGACAGACAGTTTTATATAGATCTAACCCTTATTTGTAAAAATAAACATCCAGCATCCACATTAGGTGTTCATGCACTTTTTAATAACAATACTATAGAATGTGATACATTTCTAAAAAGGTCAACACAACACAATTTTGCAATCCTGGTGAATTAATAGCTTCATAGACTGGCTATTGCTATGGAAACATCTCTAAGGCAATTAATCCTTCGAACAATGGCAGCTAATATCACTGAAGAAAATAAGAAGACTAACCTGAGCTGCTCCTGACCTGATAAAGGACCTTTGTGAGCATCACCAGTGGCAATAATGTGATGCAACTATTGTGTAAAACCACACAGATTAATGGAATAGGTAACCATCTCCTCTGTAAATCGTGCTAATAGCCATAATAAACTGTGCTCTTGAGAATTCACTATTGCCTGAATGGATGACTACCATAAGAGGAATTACTCTCAAAATTAAGTCTTAACAATTTTCACAGGGAAATTAATATATAATATGTTTTTAGAAGTCCATTTAGTGAGTAAGAGACAGCAATTTCACCTGAAGCAAATGCCAAGCACAATGTGTGTGGGAGGACTGCACCTCCAGCTGACCTTTTGGAAAGATATCACTTGCTGGCGAAGGAAACAGCAGGGTGATATGGCGATGTCGAGAGTTCAATCAGTGGCCAGAAAGACCCGATGTATGTGAATTGCATTCGTCTCATGTGCAAGCATGTACATTGCTGGTCAATGCAAATTAAACAGTAACACTAGAATTTCTCACTCCTCCAGCTTAGGGCTCTGCATTATCACAGCAAACACACAATCCACCATCACTCTGTTCCAGTACACCTACAGACATGGTTTGCTTCCCTCCCTCTTGTCACAAAACACACAAAAAAGAGGTGAGAACGAAAGCCCACATAAGAAGAGCAGGTGGGAGTACATTATCTGGAGTGAAAAACAATTCGTTCTGGCCATCTACTGCTTGTGTGCTAAAGTGATCTCCCCGAGTAGCAGCATATCAGCGGGCAGCAGCTATTGAGTGGGTGGCGGGCATTACACAACCTGGCTTCAGAACCTACACAAGCCACTCCAAAGGCCGCGCTCATTGAACAAGTCAAATCCACGGTAATACAGACTGCGCCAGATCATGTTTTGATTGAGATTGGATAACATCAATACCCTGGTTTCATGATTCTCTCTGAGGGCTTACATCCTGCAGGGGATGCATTTATTAAAACACACAGGTGGAAAATACAAGCTGGTCAAAACAACAATATCGCAAAATCGCAACTATTAAAGTAAAACAGCAATTATAACTATAAAAAAATGTCGAATTCATTGTCGGATTTTGATTTAGCTTCATTTTATTGGTATAAAGCAAGTGAATCCCCAACCCTTCAAAAAATTGTAACCCTTTACATTCATATTCATACCTGAATAAATTATCTCTATATGGGCTTTTGAATTCCATTTTAAGTTATTCTCTTTTTAAAGGGTTATATAGATAAATCTTTATCATACTTAATACACAATAAGCTAAGAATGACAAATAAAAACACACAAATACTTTCCTTCCGTCCTAAATTTTAATCCCGAGGCTTTACCAGTACTGGATTTCTGAGGTCAATATTGATATTAGTAAGAGTTAAAAAAAAATGAAAAGACCAGTAGTAATTTTCTTCACACAGAATACATAACCTGCCTTAATCAGATTAGTTCTAACCAAAAGATATGAACAAAACAGCAGATAGGCAGGCAATGCAATAAAATATTGAGGGACAACAAAGCTCACACATTGTGTTTTTCCACGTGATGGAAGCACATTTCTTTAAGCCAGACACTCTGGGCTGTCCCATATGAAATATGACCAATGTGAAACAATCTTGGCGATATCTTTGTGACTCCAAAATTGTGAACCCCACTGGATAAGAAGTTCAAAGCTGGCCATTTTAATGGTTTTACCTTGACAGAAAATCCAGCTGACCTCTGCAAGAAGAACCCTTGTTTATATAACCTATCCCCCAGCTGTGATTGAGCAGAGGACATAACTGAAACAACAGAGGAATTAAAGCTGGAAATCACAGCCTGTGATTCAGTAGGTATTATCACTGTACAATTGACTAAATCTGATATTGATTCCACTTGTATTTTAGTTGGGTCGCCACCCACATACGTATGGACCATATATTTTGTTATTTTTGTCTTTTTGTTTATTTACTATTGGATAATACTGCCACTCTTGCTTTCAAAGTTCAGCTGCTGCTAAACAACTAACCTATTACTGTCCAGAGTTTCCTATGGGCAGGCTAGTCAGGGTGCTTTTGTAGCAGTCCTTAATAGCATCCAGCTATTTTGAATCTCCTGTTTTTTGAGAGACTCAAACTCCATCGTCCTGAGCTGCAGCTGGCGATGGTAGTACATTTTTGACTTAGAGATCCATTGAAAGCTAGAACAATGCTACTCAGAGGTCATCAACCCTGGAGAGCAGAAACTACTATGGGCATCTACAGTTCAAGACAGTTGAGTTGAAGTGCATCCACTGGATGAGGAGCTTACTGGAGCAACAGCCAATTATGACATTGTTATATATTGTTAAAAAAAAACACATCTGTGATACTACTAATTATTTTATTTTAAAAAGCATAAGTATGCACCTATTACATTGCCATTATCACAAATACTATGTAATTCTGGGGAAAACACAGCAGTGTGGACTGCAATAAACTTATAGATGCCTTTAAAGGCCACAAAATATCTTCCATAATTCTTTTTCATGGTCACTTGTCACAACATATAACAGGCCTCATATACAGATACCACACGTACTGTAAGTTAAATCAGGCCCAGCTGATTTATCTGTCTAGCTCTAATGTCCATACAAGTGCATTTCTCATTATAAGACTGTTGCATAAGAACCAATTGGAAAGACTTGACAACCTTGCAATGCTGCACAGAGCAAACACACTTCACATAAAGAACATAAAACTGCCATTCTCCTCGAGGTCTAGTAGGACCTTTTAAAGAAATTCACAACCAAGGACGTAGAATGTCCTTGCATCTCAGTTTTATTAAAAAAATATATCTAAAGTTATCCAATATGAGCAGCTAAGGTAAGATGCAAGGGAACGTAGAGCAGTTCACATTCTACAGTGTAGTGTTACATCAACATCTCAGGAAAAAATCATCATCTGTTCAAGGAAAACATGACAAAGAGCCTGCTCTACATGGACTGCAAATGTGTATGAACAGTTTAGAAGCTTGCTGTTGCCTGGCGATGTGGCTGCAGGAGTCCATTGATGGGTGACTTGTGTGAAGGCCATGGGAGCAGCTTGTACTCAGTACACTAAGCCAGCTCTGTTCAAAACACACACACACACACACACACACACCCCCCTCCCTTTCATGAAAACCCCACCTGCCATCTGGCCCAACAAGGAAGTGACTACACGAGTGTGAGAAGCAGAGACAGAGAGAGAAAGAGTGAGAGAGAGGTAGCTGACATGTCATGGTGCTTTGCATCCATGATAAATATTTACATACTAATTTACTGACCATGTGTCATGTTGGAAATGGAGGCCTGCTAACTCAGAGACAGACAAGAGAGAAAAACGGGTTCTGACCATGACACAAAGCCAAAATATGGCAGACAGAGGGAATAGGAGCAAAAACAAAGAAATGTTTATAGAGAATGGGAGTGCACATGAGAGGGAAACACAGCAGGAGCACGAGCATGAGCATGAGCACGCACAACAGAGAAATCCTTGTCCAAAAGACTACTGAGTGGGAGAGGGGTTGAGGCAGGGGTGTTGAGTGGGAGGGAAAGAACTGGTTCGTCATTGTGCTCGTGTACACAAGTGCATGAACACACACAGCTCCTCAGGATCTGCGGCTCACACACAGACCAGAAGCTGTCCACTGTTTCTATGTAACACAACAAAGAAAGGAGGTTTACTGGCTAATCCATCTGAACTGCCATAAAAATCTGGAATCAAGACATGTTAGCTTTACCAAAGCTTCTCAGATTTTAAAAGGCAACCTGAGCAGGGGAGGTCACCATTAGAACATGTTTACACACTGTGAGTCTACACTGTGATCAAGTTAAGCCAGCAAATCGAATAACAGTCACACATGCCAGTGATCTAATCTCTCCCACACCCAGCACCACATTTTTTAGACCAGCAGTGTCATATTTAAAATGTATTTAAGAGGCCCTGAGAGAAAGCACTGTTCCTTTTTGTGCATATGTTTTTAATTTTCACAAACAACTCAAAGCCTTACTATGGACTAATTTAGTTGGCTTTAGTTCAAACAGAAAGATCACTATAATTTGGCTGAGTTTTAGTCCGATACATGATACATCTTCTGTGCTGCATACGTGTAAACAACTGAGTGTAAAAAAAAGCTGGTTATGTGTCTACACAGCCTAAGCAATCAGTAATCTAGTGTGTTCAACAGGATCTCTCTTAATAGTCCAGCTTTTAGGTGTCTGCAAACACAAAGATACACACAGAAAATATGGCTTCTGATTGTGGAACCTGTTTGCATGTTTTTATTAAGCGTCACTCTTTCAAACAACCAGGGTTATTATAATAGTGTTGTCAATCCATTATGACAAAAGAATCCAAGGTGTGTAGAATGGGATGTGCATTGATGAATTTAAGTAAGTGCCATGCATGCTAAATATGAACACAGGCTTCTCTGGACTATATTATGGGAATGATCTCATATTAGGAAATGGTGGGTTGCCATAGATCCTTTGAGTAGGTCTCTGCCTCTGATTACAACATCAAAGAAGCCTCATCAGAAAGTCTAATGGAGGAACAGGGCACTTGACCAGGAAGAAAGACAACAATAGATGAACTGGATTTGTGCATATGCATCAGTTAACCTCCCACAGCATGTTCCTTCACAGAGGTAGGAATGAGCTAAACTTTAGTTACTAGCTGCTTAGAATAATCACTCAAATGTGTAAAAAAATTAGCAACCACAAGCAAATCAGATTTTTGTCATCTTTTTTAGCCACAATAATTTGTTAGTTTTGTAAGACTGGATGAAGTAAACCTGTGTTTCTTAAAACACTCCGCTATAGTTATCTACATGGCCCACATGTGGCCTGGAGGCACAGTGATGCAGTTAATTAGGAAAATTAAGTTTTCATACGGCTGTAAACATCCACTTGTCTCTTTCACTATGGTTTTGTTCTGACGTGTATCTGCAAGTCGTTTAAACTTCCAAAAAACAATTACTGTAGGTTACTATTGTAGGTGCTGTTTTGACTGGAAGCAGGAATCTCTGGAAAAACACAATGAGAAATATGCAGGGAAGTCGGAAGATATTCATCTTCATTTCACCCTGCCTGCATGCAAACATTGGATGTGTCTCTAAGTGGATCATCATCTGTTGTTTTTTAAGGTAAATGATGACAAAGAAGTCTGTTTTTCCTTAAAGGTGTGAGGTAGTTCTAAAGTTTTAATTTTAGAAATACAGAGACCATCTGAGACCGTTTCTAAAAACAATACAGAAGGAGAGATAAATGCAGTTCATAATATGCAAGCAAGAAAAGTGTATGATGGATTTTGTGCAACAGGATAAAAATATCAGTGGCATACACTCTAGTGTCCCATTTTGAAAAAGGTGCCATTCGTAGGCGTAGGTAACCAGCTGTGTTACCTGATGGTACAACTATCCGGTTATTTTTCATTCTTAATAAAGTAACGGTTCCTTTTAAATTTCCTTAAAGTAGTTGTCTATTTTAACTACATTTAAAGACATTAGGCTGCCATTAATTGTATTAATCTCAAAGTAGGCTCCTTTCAATTTGCACAAATACAGACAAGACTCAAAGTGACCTGCATCGCTTTATAGCTACTCTGTCTTAAAGCTTATACATGCAAATATATAAGTAAAAAACAAGCAAACAGTTTCAGTTATGACTGTTTTATAATTTCACAAATGCGACAAAAACATGGCATTATTGCAATGAAAATGCAAAGTTAAAGCATTAAATAATTATATACAACCCAGTGCAGAGCAGTCGCATGTGATAAAGGTTTTAATTATTTATATTGATTAGTAATGTTGATATGTTACTTTATACTTAAATATAAGATAAACAGTACTTTAATCATCCCAAAGTTTGGAAATTCTTTTGTTACAGCAGGAAAAAAAAATTACAATAGACACAACAAACATCTAGCTAATAGATAAAAATAAGAACACCTTTTGAGGTCCATATATAATGCAGCTCCACACAAATTTTTGGGGTCAAGAATTGCTTAAAAATGTCTCTTTTGACAGAAAAGGTTGCCCTGAACTAGAAGGTTAAACGCCAGTAAACTGTTGTTTCTGAGACTTTACCATGCCATCCGCTGCTAAATGAACAGACTGCACCACCTCTCTCCTTTTGTTGGAATGTTGTAGACAAGCAAAGAGGGCGGTCCGGATGACAGTTGCACAAACTGGCAATTCTGCAACACTTGAAAATTAGTGGCTGCATGTCGGCTGTCAGAGTGAACTGTCATATGTACACTCGATCGGAGCAAAATGCAACTATGTTAAGGAGTGTGGACGCCAGCCTGCGAAGAAAGTCTGCAAAATTAGGCACGCTCTGCTGACTAATCAGACACTGTGTCTGGTATAATGTAAGCACAACACAAGTGGCACACATTTCTGCAACATTTATAATACAATCCGGTTACTGAACAATGTGATAAACAGTTTTAAATGGTTCATAAATACACATGCAGTATTCGTGTGGACAGTTTAATTTTGCCTCAGCTTTGACTATTTCCTCTGTTTTTTACTTTTAGACCAGTCGGCTTATCTGATATTTTTCTCATATTTAAACATCTAGTAAAAAAGCAGCCAAGAACATCCCTACTGTGCACAATGTGGTTTTGTGTCATTTGCACGACTGTCATTTGTCTTACTTTCCACTGTGTTCATTTACAACTTCCTGCCAGTGGTCCCCTAGGGTCATAGCACCAGTTAGTGGCGGATGACATGAAATATGAATAATTTAACCGATTAGTATTTCTGGTGCAGACTAGAGAGGGCAGCAATATTGATTTAACTGCCATCTAGTCAAAATGGCTGCTGAGTCATAGCTTTAGCTCTACACTGGTGACAACAGCAAGTGCCATATTTGAATCCTGACCTGTCACAGGAGCCTCAATGTCCAGCAGGTTCTTCTCTGAACGCAAGATTGCGGCGCCCTCTCCTATGAGCCTGAGAGCCACAGACTCCTCCACACGGCCCTCCTTGGTTAGGTGAGCCTTCAGCACGTCCACTTTGGGCTTTCCATCGCTGTCAAACACCTCTTTAGCTGTCAGCCGGTGACTGGGGGGGAAGGGGACAGCTGCAAGGGTTTAAAAGAACAAACATACATCATCATTACGATTGATATACCTTCATATCATGGTTACAGTGCTTTAATACATTTTTCATTGACAAAAGGCTTACGACAATGCACAGTTATTTCCACATCACTGAGAAAGCAGCATTTAAGCTGTTTGATTAGAAAGTACTTTGTACCTTCCAGGGGATCGACTCCCTGCAGGAGAGGGAGTTAGTGCTCACTCCCATGCTTCCAGCCCACCCTCTGAGACAATTTACCTGATTGCTGCTATGATCTGTGAGTCATTCAGTTTTCAATATTTATTACAGACCCACATATTTTCTAGTTTACTTGGCAATATTCATGGGAAAAAAAGACTGCATTTTAAAAATGAAGCAGAGAACTGAGACATCTTTTATTTTATTACCATTAAAAGCCTTTCTTGGGAGGACAAAGTCTGAATAATGTGCAGAGTTTAATGTGTAATCAAATCCATATTTAAATGCGCTTTGTTTTATGTGCCTGCTCAGAAGAATACAGATATCATCTTCACTCTAAGATGAATTTACTTATTCGTCAGCGAGAGAGGAAAATTAGGTTTATTCCTGAAAGTCTTGAAGGCATTGTTGAATTTAGGCAATATCCAAATCCACAACAAATCTCTGTAACTGTCGATTTCCATAATTAGTGGCTTATAAGGGATAGCTTTTCCGGGTAATCCAATGTTCCCCAGTAATTTTGAATCCAACTGATGCATTCACACTCCAATGCTATTTGCTTTCGTTTTAATTCAAAACAGCGCTTTCCAGTCTACATCTACTCTTCTTTTATTAAAAAAAAAAAAAAAAAAAAACAAAAAAAACAAACAAAAAAAAAAAAAACAAAAAGAGAGAAAAAAGAAAAAAAAGAAAAAAAAAAAACACA
>VUQH01082730.1:62436-74783 GCA_015106775.1 Etroplus canarensis
TGATAATGATAATACAGATTTTTTTTTTTTTTTTTAATCCCCAGTTGGAAGCCTTTTAGTGATGAAGTATCCACTGTGCGTCTTGTATACATAGAGGACGACTGCCAAGTGTTGAATAGGGCACAGAGAGTGTGCAACTCACTCTCTGCTGATAGTCAGGGTTTGTTAATTAAATTACATAACAACACTGAATTAGAGTGGGGTAGGAGTCCAGGATGAACAGAATGCATGAGCTTCCGTAGGCGGTAGGAAACAAAGGACATACTGTACAGCAGAAAACACCTCAACTTCACATGTCATTTGGAAGCAGCCTCATTGCTTCTTTATTACACAATTTGGTTCATTTGGAAGCTGATTACCTGGCATACATACGGCAAAAGATAGAGATCATAATTCACGAACAACAAAGAACTGCAGCACCTGACCCATACAACAGATTACATTCACACGTTGAGAAATTATTTGCAGTATGGTTTGTCTCGCACCCACAGGAGAGTGTGATGACTATAAGCCAAATCTGAAATTGCTGTTTCAGCCTGTCCATCTATGTCTAACCCACCTATAAAACTTAAAACACACCAAATCAATAATTCATAAGTCTGCACTCCTAAGATTTGATGTCTCACTTATATTAAGCTAACACAACACATGCTTCAGTTGCAGAATGACCCAAATGCTAATCCACAGTAATAATGGGGTATTTTTTATATCAAAAGGATTTAAACATTATTAATGCAGGGACAGGGAAGAAATATAAGGACTGGTTGCTCTAGGTAGCCCTTTAAAAATGATCAAAGTAATCTGCTGTTATCTGGATTCAAAATGAGAAAAGATATTACCAAAACCTGGCCTTTTTAAATGCCAGGTGCTTTTATTGAAAACTATAAAATGTTAGATATTTCTGCCAAGGAAAGAGCTAGCAGGCTGGATTGTACCACTAAGCTGACGCAGCAGTGCACCTAAATCCATGCACCAAGTATTTATAATGTGATACAGCACAACAAAGAGGTATACTACTGTATCATATAGTGTCATATAAAGATGAAGTGAAGTTACAGAACATTTATAGGCTCTCCTCTGACCAGTTAGAAGAGATCTAAAAGGCCTGCAGGCTTTAGAGCTAACAGTGATGGAACTTGGCATGAGCCTCTTTACTATGCGTCAGTAGAGGCAGAGTCAGCCAAAACGAAACATTTAGCACAGTATAGCTTTGAAGCTAAATGATTTGAGTTTGCTAATTGTATCTGTGCCCCATTATGGAGGTGTAGGTGGTTCCTCCGGCTGGCCGAGGCAGGATAGTGAGCAGGGCCAGCAAAACTCACTTTCCCAGAGGCAGAAAGCAAAAGAAAGAGAGGCTGCGTCAGGAGAAATATAGACTGGGCAACAGCAAAGGAGGTCCAAACAGCACTGTCAGCAAAGACTAAGGGGGCTGGTATCTTGTGCCATTAAGACACCACATTGTCCAGCAGGTATAAAGGATAACATCTGTAATCATTTGCACTCAGAAATGATCAATAACTGGCTTAAATTAAAAATGTCTACACCTTACTACCTAAGTTGCTCCCTGCAATTCATAATGTCTGAAAATGAGGAAAATGGCATGTTTGCTTTCCGCAATTCATTCTCTTAAATTAATAGCAAGTCAGCTGAATTGATTGTGGAGAAGGAACAGAAATTGCATGCTGCTGTGTATATTGTAGTCCAGTGAGGAAGGAAAAGCACCCAAACTGTGTATCAGTCTTTACAACGTTGGAGGTTTGAGGGCATTAATTTATGCACAGCTCTCTTAATGTCTCCCCACAGCTTTTAAATCAGGCTGAGATCTGGACTTTGACTGGGCCATTGCAGCACCTTAATTCTTTTCTTTTTCAGCAATTCTGTTGTCATAATCTTGTTGCATGACCCAGTTTTATCTAGGCTTTAGCCATCAGACAGATGGCCTCACATCTGACTCTAGAATACTTTGGTATACAGAGGAGTTCATTGTCGACTCAGTAACTGTAAGGTTCCCAGGTCCCATGACTGCAAAGCAAACTATCAACCTTTCCACCATTCTTAACAGCTGATAAGAGAGCTTTATGCTGATATGCTGTGTTTGGGTTTCATCAAATGTGGGACTGTGCATTATAGCCAAACATCTCCACTTTGGTCTCATCTGTCCAAAGGGCATTGCTCCATAAGGCTTGTGCAATGCTAAGATGCTACTCTGCAAACCGAATGTGTGCTGCCATGTTCTTTGTAGAGGGAAGAGGCTTTCTCTTGACAATCCTTCTAAAAAGCCAGTGTTTTTTCTAATTATATTGTCATGAACATTATAATTTAACATGCTAACTGAAGCCTGGAGAGTCTGATATGTAGTTCTTGGGTTTTTTGCAATTCGTCTGAGCACTGCATGATTTGACCCTAGCGTGAATTTGCGGGAATGTCCACTCCTGGGAAGATCGAGGCATTGTATTAACACACACCTAAATGTTCGAGACAAGCACACTGTCAAAACTTCTGCTGTTACAGAGGTGGTCACACTGGCTGATGATCACTTAATCAAGTGCATTTGATAAGTAGCACCTGGCTGTTACTTACCCTCTTAATTCACAGGGAAGAAGCAAAGAGTGTACTTATTTTTGCCTGTGAAACTTTTTCACATGACTAAGTCCTCAAGCTACAAAGGTTATTACATTTAAATTAATATCATTAAGTTTTAACATTATTCCCATGTTTTAATATTTGCTCAACACCCTTTCTTAAGCTACACTCTTTTTTTTTGGTTCTTGTTGCTCTTTTCACTGGTCAACTTTCACTAAGTGAAGCCACTGTTTAGTGAATTTAAAAATAAACTATGCCTGATAAGTAACAATCTAAATTAATCCCTTGTCTTGAATTGTTTAGGTCTGAAAACAGATATATTAGACATATTTCATGTTTTAGCTCAACACCCAATAACTTTACTATTTGATAAATGTTTATGCTCACATAGTATGAATGCATTACAAATGTATCATGTAGTTTTACAAACATTTTAAATCAATATAACCAACTTATACACATTTAATGTTTTTTCCTTTAGCCAGAGGCCAGTGTCATGACTAATTATTGCTATAATGGCCACAGCTTTCATTTACTGCTACCAGGGTGCTGTTGCTGTACTTTAAAGAGCTGCTGCCCATCGTCATCTGCTGCAGAGAAATAAGCTTTTAAATCGCATTGACAAACAGGAGAGATATTAGATAAAAGTGAGTAAAGGGGTTGCCAGGGAAACAGTGCTGTAGAATCTCTGTTATTCTTTCATCCATCAAAATATTCAAAAAATGAATTGCTGGCAGCATGTTACATTCTGCATAGAGTTGATCCAGCTCTGGAAACCATATATATTCTACACTTGCATGCTTAAAAATGACAAGCTAGAAGAATGTGTTGAACACAAACAACAGGAGTGTGATGGTGCATCTGACAGGCACGTTTGGCTGTCTGCACAGGAGGTCCATCAATGACAGTTATCGAGAGATGCTCATTATTAAGATAGACAGGTTGTGTGCTAAACAAGCCAACCATACACCCAATACCTGCATCCGTTCTGCCATGGCTGTCAGGGTTATCAAAGACCATCATGCTCTGACAGAAAATGGCCCTCAGCAGTGTTTTAGAGACCCGTTCAACAATGATGCAAGCGTGAGTGACAAGCGAACGTTAATCCTGCTGTTGCCTCAACAGATTTTAGATGTGAAATGCAGAAAACACTTGCAAAAGCAGGTGATCAAAATGCACCACTGCTCAGACAGCCCTTAGTCAGCCTAAGTCCCTGATTAATTAGTGAGGTTAAAGCTGAAGCGTGGGAGGCTGACGTGGGTGAATGTAGGCATGGACGAATGTATATATGCACGTAAGGACGGACAGAAGAGAGGAAGCAGCAGATCCTGTGATGGGGTGGACAGGCATTTTCCAAGGGATATACTATACTGTTTTTCGGTTGTGGTTGGGTGTGTGGTGAGCCATCAGCGTAGCAGTGGATCAATGACACAGTGAGAGGCCACCAGGGACCTAGATCACGGCTGGCAAATGACTTCAGTTATTTGGGGCTGAACTGGGGGAAGGGCATGAGTCAGGGAGAGTGAAAGATCAGTCAATGAAATAACAATGCATCATGGATGAAAAAAAGAGCATCTGCCATGTAAAAAAAAATCCACTCTGAGTCACACTCCACTGACAGGAGGGCCATACACAATTTATCGCTTGCAGTAAATTATAAACCACAAACTGATAACAGACAGTTCAATGTCTAGAAAGCTACAACGGGACATAGTGAAAGAGCTACCATTAAGCTAAAGTGCCAGCTTCAAGGTGCACCACTTTTTACACTGTTTTTGACAGAATCTACAGGTTTTAACTGACCAAGACACCAAAAAACATCAGTGGCTTTTGTTTAGACTACTTAAACAACACAGTTTCAACACTGCTTTGTTAAAAGTAGGTGCATGAAGAAAATATTTGGACATTTATTACCTCTCTTGGCCTAAGGGCATTTGAGATTTACATAATCACAAGTTTTTTTTCAAAGCAAGCTGCTGAAAACTAAAAGAATATAGGGTGCATTTTTGCAGATTATTCAGTAGATGAAGAAAGAAGCACCTTTGCATAAACTATTTAAAAATATTTAAAACTTCCAACTTAAATTTTACATTTCTCAACTTATTTATTAATAATACTTAATTTTCTTTTTAGTTAATTTTTTAATTTCAATATTATTTTAGATAGTGTATATAATTATATTAGTGTATGTATCAGTAAAGCTCACTAGTTTTAGCAATACCTTTTTAAATTAGAAAACACAATTACTCAAATTTAAACCGGATCATTGCTCATTATTTTTGCCTTGCATGAAACTGTGATAAAGTCGCTCTTGACAGTTTGCTTTATTTTAACAAGCAAACATTCCTCTGAACATGACTTTCAAAAACAACATAAGTTATTATAACAGAGTATGCTTTTTTTAAACATTTTAGTTCATGTCTACAAGCTTTGCGATTACACTCCCACGTAATATATGTATTATTAACAAGCAACTGCAGACTATAGCAGCTACAGCTCCCTCCACTTTGAATTAGATTAAAACAGAGTAATCTAACAAGACAATTGTTTTTGTGTTGGTGCATGTAAGCAGATTAGCTAGGACTGCATCTTGTTAAGGAAAAAAATCAAAAATGTCTTGTTTGAACAAAAAAAGATCAGACCTAGATAAAATAATTTAAAGATAAAAACTTGACTTTTGATTTCAAAACAGCTTTCTCACAATCCAGACATATCCTTAGCCTTGGGTTATCTTCCATGCAGTGAGGTAGGCAGATTGTATCTTTAAGAGGAAAAAATAAGCACTGATGACTTCAGGACTTAAAATTCTCAGATACTCTAACTTGACATGTCAGCACTGATATAAGAAGTGGAAATAGTTGCTACTGAACTACTCTTGGCCAAAAAAAAAAACAAAAAACATGGTTTTCCAGTGAATCACCTATTGTACGGCTTGATTTTTACTTGGGAAACTGAGTACAAGTGTAGATTTTTCGATGTAATAATCCTATTTACACTTTATTTTTCCAGTAAAGATACACAGGTTAAAGGGATGAATGAACATACAGTAGAGGAACATACGGTACGGTAGAGGGCATTCTTAAATGCTATAACAAATTTGGGCGGTGCTATGTGTAAGCTGTTAAGGGACAACAGGCCAGCACAGAGAAAAACTCAATGTAAAACTCCCAATTTCCAGGTTTGTGTAGACATTAACACTTTCTGGCATTTCCTCTGAAAACCACTGACAGGCCCTGAAGAAGACATTCCCTGTTAGCTTTGCTGGCTGAGGCCTGCCCCCCTCCTCCTCCTACACAATGCCGTGACACAGGATTAGCTTTCATTAGAGAAGGCGCTGTAATCAGCTTTAGAGCATAGCAGAGACGGAACAATGGAGGAGGCTGAAAGGATCTGGAAGACAGGGTGCTATGGGTGCATGCTCTGCTATATGCATGTTCCAAATGCAACCTGTGGCACACAGCAGCCAGATAGTGTCATACAGCATTGCTTATCTGCATATTCACCAGCTTAAAAAACTGGCATAATAAATTAAAGCAAATAAAGTATATCAATGGAACATGCTAATTACTTCTCTTTTTAGGTCCACAACTGTACAAGCAAGCCAGCCTTCTGATGTCAAGCTTTTGAGAGGAAGCCAGTGCCTTTAATTTTTCCTGCTACATTTAATATTCATTGTCCTTAATTATTAATCGACAGACAATAAGACTGAAAGCAACTAGAGTTGTTTGGAACAATTAATATATAATCTGGTTTATCAACAATTTTTACTGCTCTTTGGTTCCTCGAAACTGTGAGCTTAAACCAAATCAAAGAAAAGCCAGGAAGATGTATAAGTGCAGAACATAAGTATGCTGGAGGTCAGACTGCTGCTGGCTTTAGCTTTTGTACTGTGGTCAAGGGCAAGCATTAACAGAAGGCAAGATGTGACAATAAATATTTAACTGGTCGGCACTGGCACTAGTTTTTGTAGACCAGCTAGGTGTTTCAAGAGGAAGGAATTCTATGCCTTTAAAGATAAGATATGTTTTTTGTCAAAAAACATAAACAATAACCCAAAGCAAAGCATCATGCCTCCCTTAAAACAAATAAAATACAACTTAAAGTGTCCTTTGTGGATTTAATGAAATATGATTACCCATAAAGTCTGTCATGTTTACTCTTTGACATAACGATAAACTAAAAATTCAACTCTGTGCTTTTCTTAAGCTGTTAAAGACAAAGGTCATGCAACTGAGACGGGCTTTGGTGGACATGTTTGTATTCCAGTCTAGTCAAAAATCTGGCCCTGCACATTGACAGAACCACCTTTGTGCAAGTCTTGCACCACTCTCCACCGTGCTGTCAACTGGCGCATGTATTGGGAAGGACTGACGACATAGGTCTATCGAGAACATATGTCCCCACTAACCTTGGAGAGCTCTGCAAGTGCACCAACAGCCACTTTACAAAGCGTTCTTGTTGGTGGCTTGCTCTAGGAGTGTGCAGTGACAAGCAGACAGGTGGCTGGACACGATACAGATCCACACTGTGCAGTTCAGCTGGGCTTGGATATGTCATAAAACCACAAGTCTGATTTCAAATGATTTGTTACTATGCATGTGTAAACCTTCTATTACAATCTTGTTTCCAAAGAAATGTGGATGATATGTAAAAGAAAATCAAAGTAAAAAAAAACAATTAAAATAATTAAATATAATTGAAATATAGTATAAACATGACATCAAATATGTAAACTATAGAATTGCATTTCTTTTACCATAAGCAATGTGTATCAAAAAGCTAGGACAATGGCATATTTATCACTTCATCACCTTTCAGAGTTCTGTCAGAGTTTAGGAACTGATAAGACCAACTGCTGTTATTTTGAAAGCAAATTCCATTCTTACTTGATATAAGATGCCCCGTTGCTGTTTAGGGCCTCCTCTTCATATAAAAAAAAAGATTCATTACATAATACAGCAATGTTTTCAGTGGGTGATAATTCTATATGACAGGCAGCTGGCTTTACAGACAGATTTTTACTATGAAGTCATGCTATGTGCAGACTGTGATTTGGCATAGTCTTGCTGAAACATGCAAGACATTCCCTGAAAAATGTGATAATGATGATGGAATATGTTGCCCCAAAACAAGAACAAGTTTCAGCATTAATGGTACCTTCACAGATGTTCCAGTTACCCATACTACATGCACTAATGTGCCCCACACCAAATGCTTTATCACTGAACTGTGCACAGATTGCTGACTGGAATCACATAAAAAACATATTAAAAATAACAAACAAAAGAATTCATTGCTGCCCGTTAAATTTAATTCTATGTTCAAATTATTTTTAAATCAGTGAATTCTTGCATTGTAGTTCATTTACATTTTACAACTTTAAAATTTGATTTAAGGTAAAAAAAACATACAAAAATATAATATACTTTTGGTACCAAAAACTGCATGGCTCTAAAAATTTGCAGAAGTGTTATAAAATGGTGGCTGGTAATCTATTTGCTCTACAAGCAAATGTCAGCTATCAATAGCCTTACTAAAGTTGCTTTGTTGAATTTCATTCAACATATGTGAACCCTCTGGGGAGAAAAAACTTTCAGCTGTGGCAGAACATCGCTGCTCCACATACAATGGTTTTGTAAATGGCGATCATTAGTGAATTCAAAGAAATTTGGGATTATACTGTATGTCATCTGTGTTCTACACCCACAGAAAGAACACTCCTAGACCAAGATGCACTATGACATCTCAAATCCCTACAAATCAGAATCAGAATACTTTATTAATCCCAGGGAGAAAATTAAATCCAATGAAATCAACAGTAATGAAACCTTAAACAATCTAACTGGATACAATTTTATGTAACGTGAAACACTATGGATTGCAAATCAAAAACAAAATGTTATTATGTTCCAGAAACTCCAACTGACTTCAGTGTTTTCTGTACTCATTCACAGCTTGCCTCAGAGATAATATGCCTCAACAGGCGTGATCGCACCTCCCAAGGAGGGCTCGTTGGCAGACGCAATGTTGGCATTTCTAGAATGCAATTACTAGACACATACAGCGGGGTTGAGGCCAGTCTATATTTGCACCCACACTTGGTAAACGCAACATACCAGACCTGAGGGTGACCCAAATAAAACAGAGCCTGAGTTGTAGATAACATTCTTCATCATTAATTAACCCTCACCCCCATTCTTCTCAGCTGGGAATGTTACCTGTTTGATTTGAAAATGAATACGGCAACACCAGCTCTCACAACGATCTGTGGACTGGGGAAAACCCTTGCCACCATACAAGAATAGCCACTTCTCATATGTGAAATGGTATTCCTCCATGCTGAGTCAAAAATAACTAGCAGGGGTCAGAAATGGCAAACAAAATGTTTTAAGTTAAATAAAGACTTAAAGTATCACAAGACACATCTAATATTGCAGCAGGCATTTTTGTGGGATCAAGAGTTTGTGTCCAAGAGGTCCACGGTTGAGTTTTTATTTCTGGCAGACTGACCATGATTTTTCAGGGGGACAGGTGGTGAGGCAATGGGATGGCGCAGCCAGCCACCTCCTCCCACCTCTTGCCAAGTCAACAAGGCCCCTCAGAGTTCCCTTCCTTTGCCATTGCTTCGTTCTCCCCCTTACCCACGCCCACCTCTCAAGCCCATCTCTGTTTCTAGGCCAAGACTGTGTGGGCGTGGTGGGTTCTCCTGCCAGCAGGGGTACCTGACTGCCAAGAAAGAAAAGCAAAAGCAGCACGTGGCTGGAATAGGAGAGAGGGTAGACAACAAAGGAATTACTTCTCTAAAGACCAAAGGAATTCTGAGTCAGCAAGAGATATAGCTCCACACTAACCACATACACACATAACTTGTCTGGCCATTGCTAGTCCCCTGGAGGAGCTCTATATATCAGGAGAATCTGTGACAAAGCTCCTGAAGTAGGTGCTATTATGCAACCCTTCTGGGCTAAAAGTGACTGTAAAGTAAATCATCCTTTTCTGCTGCCAGCCTGACCCCCATATTGCAGAGGAAGCACTTTCAAAATTCACTAAAGGAGTATAATGCTGAAGGCACCATCTGTGCAAGCTTTACTAGCAGCCATGAGATTAAAGGCAGTTAAAGCATCATATTCAAAAGCCATCCGCCAGCCAGCATCCAATCAAAGATGAGAGCATAAGCAAGTGCCAGTGCCTTTATAAGACTCTGGGCACTGTTGGGCTGTGCGGGTCAAACAGAAGTGTGCTGCCTAGGTCATGGCCCTGATCCCTTTGGGACAAAAAGGGCAGCTCCAAGGTCCATGTGTTCTTGAGGATCAGGTCACAGAGTATGTTCAGCTCACTTGACAGCTTGACTGCCCGAAGGGAGTCTTGACTTTTCTTCTATTGCACTTCCCTAGCTGTGCATTCAAATAGTTTTACATTTTCATACTAGACACAAGGGGTCTTTTTTTTTTAAATTCTCAAAATGTACTCCTGCTGTGTGTAGTTTCCCCAGAAGAGTTCACCCTGCAGCATAAATGTTCAATAACTGAAATGTTTATATTCAGACAGACGGAAAACACAGGAGTTCAAATTTCCTTCTCTAAAGGCAAATAAGGACAAAATGCACTGCCATATATCCTGGGAAGGGTATTTAAGTTATCTGGTGCTCAAACACACACACCGTATTTATTTTTCATTAAAAGCAAACAAGCTTTATAAAGATATCGCATACAGTGCTGCAGCCCAGTACTGAGGGACTGCATAGCTCTGTACTGTGTGCACCATCTGTTGGGCTAAAATGAAGCCTCTGCCCCTCCTAACTACTGGCTTCAAAACAGAAAATACCAAACTAATGTTTAATGCAGCTTACAACTATTCTCTTACAGCCCTGCTGCCATGGAGTGCTTGACATAAAAAATAACCAATTTTTTATCAGGTAGGGGGAAAAGGCTAAATTGACCCCATACTTCTAATCACTGCTCAAGAGCTAGCTAAAATTACTTGAAGACACAGTATCTGCTGGATGACCAGCTGATTGGTACCTCAATTTGGCTGTCCCTAGGCTTACCACATTGCTCCCGAGGGATCAGATTACGGTCTATACAGGGAGAAGGGCCTGGAGCATTATGGGTGTTTTGGTCTTATGACATGGGTCTGCCACAGTTGAGCAGCAGCCTGAGAAACCAAGTGTACAAAAGAGAATGGAAGTAAATGCTGAATGAATGGAAGACGGCGGCCTAGAAGAAGCAGTGTAATCATGGCTGAAAGCAGGAATGGCAGAACTAAAGCCAAAAGTGAATAGAGGAAAAAGACAGTATAATGAAATATGTTGCTGGAAGGGTGGATGGAATACACAGACAGAGACACAGAAAATAGTTGAGCCAGTAAAAAAAGAAAATAATCGGCCTCGTACAGTATGTCTCACATTTTTACAAGACAGAAAAAAAAGACCGACTGTGAAACTGTCGAGTTTCTGTAGAAAAACCGTCAAAGACATTGTACTCCTTAGTATTCTTCAGACTGTATGACACGAATATGGACACAACCAAACCTGCAGCGCAGCAGTAATCGCACACCACTGAGCTGCTGTGTCACTCTGTAACCTTTCCAGTTTTGTTTCCTTTTTGGTTTTTTTGGGGGGAGGTAGGCCATGGTGAAAGGTTTGCATGCATGATATAGAAAAGCAGCAAATAGGCTGCCAAGAGGACGACAGCTAGGGAGCATATGTGTGTAGGACTGGGGTGTGACAACAGTATTAATTACCAACAATGGATCACATCTTTGGCTCAGGAGTTCACATGGAGAGAAGATTAGTTGAAGCAACACGTCTCCCACAGTTTCATGATTCAGTTTTTACTAAATTTAACACACACACATGAACGAGTGGAATGAGAGGTTCCTCCTCCTTCCTCACATCTGACATTCTTTAGAGTCATCACTCCACAAATATGAGAACACACAGACATGTATGAACATACACAACAGTGACAACTGACTAGCGCAACAGTAGTCTACAGAGCATCTCTCTACATGCAGATCAATAAAGCAAAATGGAACTATTCATGAATGGCAGGCCTACATTACAGCAAAAAAATACAGTAGAAGCCTAAACCTCTACTCATAATGGTGCAACAGGGAATGGGACAATGTTAAAACACAAATGATTGGTTGCAGTAATGTATGGCTCTCCGGTGGTGTTTGGACAGGCACATAATCGATCAGTGCCATGGGACACACTAACCCCTCCACGATCTGGCGGAGGCACACAGAGTTCAGACTAATGGGATATCAGTTTGCCCTGTGATTGCGCTCGATCTGGCGTGGCAACAGTGGAGGTCAAATTCTGCCTTGAGTTACTGCCAAGCTAGGGTCTATCATAGATCTTAGAACGAGAAACGTTGACCTTGCAATTACAAAGACAATAATCCTAAAGGAAATTTACTGAAGCTTTTTAATTGTCCCTGGGGCCTAATTCAAAATATGAAACAGCAAAGACAAGGGAACACATATATATATATATATATATATATATATATGCTACCTCCAGAGTTGGTGTACCCCCAAGCTCCCCATCATCACAGTCACATCACAGTCACGACTCTGGCTCTGGTCAGCCTCTGCAGAGTACGTTTTGAGTGAGTGGGCCAGGCAGTGGTCCTCCTCCCTCCCCTCTCCACGTAGGAGGAAGTGATTGAGTGGCCTGAAATCATCAGCTCTTGGGCAAACTTAACACCTCTTTGTCCTTTTTTCCATTGTTACCACAGCAACGAGTCAAAAAAAAAAAA